>JABRWK010000035.1:536831-586349 GCA_013372445.1 Hypothenemus hampei | reverse complement strand
ATTAGGGGAGAGTGTTCAAATTGTGCGCACTTAAGCTTAAGTTCTGATTATGGATAGTACTATAAAATAATGATTCCAGTTTTGGATACAAATCATTCGTTCAAGTCTGAAGTATCGTTTGTGCAAATATAAACTTTATTAATTTTGATAATACAAAAACTGCACCTTCGAACAAAGAAGTACAATTTGCGCACTATTGCCCGAAGTAATGGGTAACAGTGCGCACAAGATGGGAAATTGTACGCATTTTATTTTTTATAGATTGCAAGAATAAAAAATTTATTAGAACATCAAAAACATATAACAGAATAAGTAAACTTCTAAATAATCATAAAAACTAAAAAATAAATCACAAACAAATTTTTGAATGGATAATACTTAGGTACAGAAATCACAGATAAATGTTTCTACATTTTTAGTCCATGAGGTACATTCTTTATGACTCCAGTTCAAACAAATTGCACAACGAATCCACAATTCGTTATTATAACCAAATTCGCCACACAAGGCACAAATTTCGGTAGCTTCTTCAATGTCGTCATTTTCGTCATCATCGCATAGTTTTGAATAATCAACATTTTCATCTTCATCCGAGGAACTATGTTTGCGCTGGCGTTTCGGTTTTTTAATTTTAGAAATCTTTATTTTACGTTTTCTTTTCTTTAATTGAGCTTCTTCTAAAAGTTTTTCTTGCGGAGAAGATGTAAGAATTTGAGAATGCATTTTCCGTCGACCTTGATTTTTTAATACTTTATTCACAACTGGTGCAAGAACAGTTCTGGATGAAGTAGGCTTAGGACTTTCAGGCTTTTCTTTTGCAACATTATTTTCTTGATTTTCTTCACATTGTGCAGAAGGTTCTATGTCATTTTTATTTTCTTTAACTAATAAAGCGGCTGGAGCAAAGTCATCTTCGCTGAATTTGTCTGGATTAAAAGGCGATATACCAGCTGCCTTGAATCCGGATATTGCTTTTTCAATGGTTGCTACCTTCTGGAACGCAATGTTGGCTACTTCGGCTATATCATATTCCGTTACCTTTTGGTGTCCACCAGTTGTCAAAAACAATGTTTGTTCTCGGAAAAAACAATTCTTAAATGGACCGAAAAATGTGAGATCTAGTGGTTGAGTTCGATGTGATGTATGTGGAGGTAATGTTACTACGGTAATGTGATTATTTTTACAAAATCGGAATGCCTCTAATGTTATATGACTAGAATGATTATCTAGAATTAATAAAGCTGGATCATCTAAGGAAGGCTTCACATAAGTTTGAAAGTGTTTTAACCATTGTAAATATAAATTTTCATTAGTCCAACCATTTTTAGAACAGCCATAAATTGCTCCTATTGGTCCATTCTTTTGAAGCTGATCGTTTAGACGGATACGTGGATAAATAAACATTGGAGGTAAATAAAAACCTGAAGCGCTAACGCAACAAACTAAAGTTATAGTTCTACCCCTTTCGCCAGAAGTCAAAATTCCAACCCTCTTAGCCCCTTTTGAACTATAAACTTTGGGACACTTTTTTGGCACTGTTGTAAGGCCAGACTCATCCATATTAAAAATTCGGTTTGGAGGAAATTTAAACTGATTCATAACTGTTTCCAAATTTGAAAAAAATTGACCAACTTCTTCTTTATTAAAAGCGCTAACTCTATTTATACTCGTTCCTTCTGGCTGTCGCAAAGAAAGCTGAGGATGCCGTTTCAAAAAAAGATAGATCCATTCTTTTCCAGCAAGTTTCGTCACGATATTGAAAGGATGTTTTATTTTTTTAAGTTCAGCAAAATCGAAAGCAATTTTACGAAGTTGCATTTGAGTAATTCCAAAATATGTTTGCGACATATTTATTATGTATTCAACTAATTCTGCCTCCTGCTCTTGCGAAAAAACTGCATTTCGTCCAAGATTGCCAGGCTGAGTTTGCTTTTGGTTTATTCGCTTTCTAATAGTGGACTCTGGAATCCCATATTCTCGTCCGACTTTTCTTATGGACTTGTTTTCCTTTAAAATAGCATTTATAGCATTTCGCATATTTTCTTGAGTCCAACTATTCTTATTGGTCTTTCGTATGTAATTTCGAGGCATCTAAAGAAATAAAAGCAATCATAATTACCACCAACCTGTAATGGGGTAATTGTGCGCGGAACTACTGCGCACAATTACACCGAAACAACTGCGCACAGTTACCCAAACGTGACAAAAATTATAAACTACAGATTTTTTTTCTTTATTGAATATAAACTTGACTAATTTGCAGATAAAATCGTAGAAAATGTTTACCTAAGTCAAAAATGTTTAAGGATCTCATGTAATATTCTTTACAAAATTAACTTACCGTTCTATTTTCTGAAGGCCCAATACTTTACTCGAATGACATGTTTTAAACAAGATGGCTTAAACAGAAATCTAACGGTTGAAATGAATCCACCGTAATTCCTCTATGAACAGACCTATAAACTAAGCAATCTAACCTTACAGGAAACTGTACCTAAGTATAAAAGCATTAAAACTTAGCTGCGCACAATTACCCTTTGCGCACAATTTGAACACTCTCCCCTATCTCATAACAGTGAAAAAAAATTGCGTAATACAAATCGATAATGGATTTTGAATGTGAAAAATGGCATTATACATACATATACGTAGTATTTTTATTTTAAGCTTGAAGTGACGTCACATGTCAATTTTACGCAATGTTGTCAAATTAGCTTTTTTAGTGAAAATCTAAAGGAAAAACAAATATAACAATTTCAAATAAACCGAAATTCACGTAAGACAAACAACACCAATGTCCAGCCAACATGAAAACTGAAAAAATCACTATGAGATACGTATTATACGTATTGCGTATATGCTGTTCTAAGGATATTTACACTCCGTTGTTCGTCATATAATTTACTAGCTGTAACGTCACTTCAAGCTTAAAATAAAAATATTATATAATGCAGTTTCCAAAAATGATTTTAAAAAATTCGTTATTCGAATATAAGCTCTTGGGATCAATAAAAATACCATTATTGATAATTTAGACTTAAATATTTCAAAATTCTAACGTGATAGAGTAAATCTGTGGCTAGATTTGAGTTCAGCATTACAAATTCTATAGGGAATGCCTATTTTCATTTCAAGAGCAAAAAAAAGTATTTCGTTTTTATAAACTAATGTAATCAACACCATACATACATATAATATGTATATGTATTTGTATATTATGTAGTTTACATTTTCTATTCGGCTCACTCGTACTCTTGTCTGTAGAAAAAGGAGACAAAATTTAATATATAAGAAAATAAAACAAATTATTTATTTTGCAAACCACTATTATTTATTAATGTTTTGTCTAATTTGAAAATGGAGTACTACAAAGTAATTCTCAGAACAATAAATTATTTTAAATGTATATGTATAATAATATTTCAAATGACTGACACATATTGTATCGTTACGCATTTTAAATTAATAAATAACAAAATATAATACTAATAAATATTATACATATCGATGGGTTTCTAACGTAATCATGAATCTGAAAAACTACTACTTTTCAGGAAACATTAAAAAAGTTATGTAACAAATTTGTGATGTTTTTAATTGTTAGATACAATGTTGCATTTCGTTGAATAATAATAAAACTAATACATACTTTTATTTATAACTTCACCAAATTATGAGGTGATTTGTGGTGATAATTTTTTCGATGAAAACTCAAAACGATCAAAAATCGAGTTACGTGGTTGCGTTAGAAACCCATTGATACACAATAAATCTAGTTGATAAATTAACTTTAATAAAAGTATGTATGTTAAGAGCAAAAACCGATTTAAGTCAATGGTCGAAAAAAAAAATGACCAGAACGCCTTCTGACAATCTTCAAAAGAGCAAAACCTAAAAAATTTTTCTCTGACTGTTTCAAAGCGATCCGAACGCGTTCTGAACATTTGATATTTGCCACAATGTTTTCAGAATTACCTAATACGTGGTTTTAGAGTATTTTTGGGAATTCCCCGGAATTTTTTTTTCTTTAACACGTTGACTGTGATTAAAAATCTGTATTCGCGCGCTAGATGCAGCTTATGCTTTTGAATCTAATAAGTTTATTCGTCGATATTGCAAATCACTATTTTTAAGGACAAAAAAAGTACAATACGCTTACACAATTTTTTAAAGTAAAAGAATGCGCTTAAATCTTTATAAAAATGACAAAATCAAAAATTTACATTTTTTTTTGAGTTACGACTCTATGTCCACAGACCGACGACACCTACACATTATTTCATTTGCCAATAGTCAAAATGAGCTAGTTTGAGACCTTTTGGGATTTGGATGCGGATCCACGTCTTTCGCAGTCGACGTGTATTTTTTTAGAGTTTTTTTAATCACACCTACCTACTTACAATGGCTCTGATAAATGAGTTCCATTAGAAAAATAATTTCATGAAAAGAGAAGTTCGGAGCGAAGGTAAGTACAGGGAGAGTATAGGTGTGATTAAAAAATCCGAAAAAAGAAATTCCGAAGAATTCTCAAAAATACACTAAAACCCCGTTTTAGTTTATTCGTAAAATCTTATGGCAAATATTAAATGTGCAGAACGCTTTCGGGTTATTCTGAAACAGTCGGAGAGCAATTTTTCGGGTTTTCCATTTTCGAAGATTGTCAGAATGTGTTCTGGTCGTTTTTCGGCCATTAGCCGAAATTGGTCTTTTATCGGGATATTTATAACTTTACTTAAATATTTAGAATACAAGAAGATATCAATCGTATTTAAAAATACTCACATAATGTATGTACCTACTTACATTATTTCTATTATAATACAAAAAAAAGATACTGCTTTTTCTTGAAAACTAGGAAAAGTTATATGCACTTAACATCACATAGTAAACAGAACTAAATTGTTAGTTAGATGTAGAATTCTTTTATAGTGCCATATTTTAAACAAGATATTTTAGACATGCAGCGGCGAGATTCTGTTCTTCGATAAACCTTCATAAATATATAAAAGGTGGGGGGAATATCGAGGAAATCGAATCAAGTTCCGTACCAAGCAAGGAAAATCTAAAACCATTACGAAAGAGATGATTTACGATCTAGCTAGTGTCCTACCTTCTTCCGCTACCCTACTATTTCGCGAACTTCTTGTTCTCCCTCGTAGATAGACGACCGCGTTCATCTCAATTTTAACCGTACGATACTTGTGAATACTTGAATTTTATACTGGGTGATCCATTACTACGAAAAAATATCACATCTACCTTAATTTCTTGAGTAAAAAAAATGTTTGTCTGAATGTTATACATATACATATAGATAAAAGAACTATAGTTTAAAAATATTTTGAGGTTAACAGAGTGTTACGTGAGAGCCGGATGCAACATTTTTTTTACTGAAAGACCATATACATATATCTTTAGATATTTAGATTTCTTCTAAAATTCTCCATATGGTGACAAAGTTAGTTTTATATTATATGTATTGGGTAGTATGAATAAAACGAAGCAAATGCTTTTACTTCAAGATTTTGAGAGAAATTTTTCAATATCGATCCATTCTATATAAATTGCTACATAAGAATGGAAATATTTCTCCCGAAAAGTTAAAGTAGAAGCATTTGCTTCATTTTATTCATATGACCCATTGCAATGTTGACAATTTATTTAGGAAATTTCCAAAATTTTTAGAAAAACAAATTTCTAAAATGAGTTATACTTTCAACCTAAGTAACCGTAATTACAACGAAATAAGTTAGCTTTATAAAGGTAAATACTCTCTTAAGGATTCTAGGGGTAGCTGCAGTAAGAAATCTTATACACAGGGTTTTCCACTGACATGCCAATTTTGCAAATTTCAAACCAGTGTATTTTGAATTTTTTTAATGGAACACCCTGTACGATGTTGTCTTAGATTGTCCATTCACTTGACCTCATTAATTTCTATGCAATTTTCTCCGCATCCATCCCCGCTACTTTTTGAAGTATTTTGATTTTCATGAACTGTTTTCTCAGAAAGACGTTGAAAAGTTTTAACTGCAGTTATTTTTTTGTTTCTTAGATGACAGCAAAACCATAACAAATTTTAACCCTTTGTTTGGTACAAACGTTTTTTGAAAGAAAGAAATTGTAGTACATGTTATAAACATTTACACATCTGCACACAAAAGAGAAGAAGGTCATTTTATAATTTTGATCTGCAAATGTATAAATGTTGTTAACATCTTTTGAGAATTAATTAGTATGTGAATTTATCGGTACCAATTTTCTAAAAAGTCGTATCCCACAAAATTTCTCAAAGTGACTTTTTCCAAGAAAGAATCATTTTAACACGTTCGCTGCATATGGCACGTATTCCTTACACGATTGGATGACATGCTTGATGTTATTGTATTGGGCAAAACGCAACAAAAAAGAAAAACCGCATTCCGCTTCTGGGTTTGGAAGAACCTCCCTACGGTCGCAAAGAACATGTTAATTAAAATTCAAATTATTTCAAATCCTTTATTTTGCTTTATTTTTGATTATTTATCCATATAATTGAACATTAAAAATAAATATATTGGTTTACTTTTCTTTAATCGTACTAGTAATGGGAAATTTTTCAAATGTAGAATATGACCTTTTTTTAGAAAATTGATGTTTTTATCATGACGTTTAATATTTGTTATAGGTATTGCTGTAGTGGAGATGGGTATAGAATGACATTCATATAAAGTAAAGAGAACCAATAAATTGAAAAGTATAAAACAATATTATCCAGAGTATTCCATTTAAAAAATCCTTAAAGAAACTGGAATTCAAAGTTTTAAAAATTGACCTGTCAATAGGAAACCCTCTGTACAAGATATTTCCCGCAGCTACCCCTAGAACGCAGAAGCAGAATGGGAAAATACAACACAAGAAGAAGTTTAGAATCAAATTATGAACATTTCAAGAAGATTTAAACACTTTATTAAGACTAGAGCTGGACTGATTATTAAACATTGATTATTATAATAATTTGTTATTAAAAAAGTATTTTTTTTTAATATTGCTATATCAACAATTTTTAAGTAGTGATTTTTTTGTGAATAACTTCGCTTTGCTGTTTATTTATTGCTTATAATAAATAATTTTTACTGCTTGCTATGTTTTTTTAAGTATGCAAAACTTATTTGGTAATAATAGTTGATTCCATATAAAATTGGTTGTATACATAGACTGTTCATATATTAAATATGTCAACAGCTATAATTTTCATTTCTTTATTCATAAAGAATTCAACAAATTTTGGAAGAATTTATACGTTTAATTTATTTTTACTTAAAAATTACAGAAAAAAATTCGAAGGAACAAGTCAAATCTTTAAAGAATTTCATGCTTTGAACGATGAAAGAAAATAAAAATAAAACTGAATTCAATTAAATGTTTAATATGACTATCGTATTCTTCGGCTGTCTTTAGATTCAAATTTCTACTTTATGTTAAATGACTCACCAGGACTAATGGTAGAATAATGAGGTAACATGATCTTTCATGTGACCGTAATTGTTATATTGACAAACATTATGTCGTGAGCATTGAATTTGTCAACTACAATAATTTGAAGTATACATTCAATTACCAAATGAAGTTTGACATTTTGTTATTTTTTTTTTGAGAATAAGATTTATCTTGTCAAGGATAGTAGTAAAAATGCGAGTTAGAAGAGAGCCCACGAGGGCCTCTTAATTTCCTGATACTTTGTGCTTTCATTAGCAGGTGGAATTGCCATGACCAGACCAGGTTTGGTGTCTGACAAATTTACTGATTTAACTCACATAGAGGGTACAATGACTGGCGAGAGATACATTAGAGATATTCTAAATCTTCGCTAACTTAAACTCCTCGGAACATATTTATGATTTGCTTTCCAGAACAGTTAAAGCTCGAAAAACTGTTTCGACGAAGTGTTTAACAATTTGTGAGAGTTACCAGAGAAGAATGGCAAAATATTCTTCAAGATCGGGTTTCTAGATTTATTAACAGTACCCCCCAATCACATTTGTATTGATGCCAGAAGTGGCAATAAACTTTATTGAAACATAAATATACTATACTTAATTATGAAAATTTTTAATAAAATCTAATTTATATTATAAACCACAAATCAAAATAATATTTAATCCATTGTTCATTTATAACTAACTATTATCTAACTATCATGCTGATGCAAGAAATTTGGAATCTTTATGAACATGTATTATACCTATATATACTATATTATTATTATTATTATTATTATTATTTATTAAACATTAATATGTATATAACATTTATGGTTTGTTCATCTACTGTGGAGAGATACTCCACCGAAATATAAAATTGTCTAAAATTCTTTATTTTTTCATTATACATATGCATATGAAAAATACTAAGGCGTTTCATAACAATTATAAATTCCGCACCTTTTTCACGTATATACATTTCTAGAGGCCGTCCGATGACTTTCATATTCACTTACATATACAATGTGAACGGTTTGTGTGGAATAATCCATATAACTAAAAGCCAAAGTATTTGCGGCCAAAATCTTCGAATAGGTTTTTTTCAGTGTGAACATTTTTTGATAATCATCTGTTTTCACCCCTACCCTTTTTCGTAATGATGGTCATCGTATTTTCGTTTAAATGACACCTCCCACAATTTTCGGCGCAGGAAATAGATTTATTTGGATATGTTGTTTTTTTGTTTTTTTTTTTAACATAACTTTGTATTATTACTTAACTTTGGATCAACTTGTGGAAAAGTTATTTTTAAAATTGAAACTTGATAATATCTACAAGTTCTTCCTGATTTTTTTTTAATTGCCATAAAAACAATAATGAACTTTAGTGACTTTGTTAGAGTAGATTGTGCAATTCGAGAACTGTTAGTGCTAATGTTAAAATTGGTATATTGCTAAAATTCGAATTTCCAATTTTACGTAAATCTGTTAGAAAATTGTGGAGGTAATATTAAAAAAAAAGATGATGACGTCATTGTGAAAAAGGATGGGAATAAAAATAAAATATAATCATCTAAAAATGTTAACATTAAAAATAAAAAAGAATTATCTGTTCAAGGTTGGCGGCCGTAGATGCTCTGGGTCTTAATTACATGGATTGTTTTACCCAAAACGTTCGCACTGTATATTAATTATAAAATGATTGAATCTTAACAAAAAGGTTTATTAAAATTTTAGAAAAACAGTTTAAATAAGTTTTAGCAATGTTAAAAGTTAATTATGTGACATATTACAAATCAAGACCATGTGCTTATGTAAGTTTTTTATTGAAAAATTTATTCCACACATGTTTTCATACTTTTAGAACCTTGAATTTGCGTAAGTATTTTTTAATTTTTAACAAAACTTAAATTATTATTGAATAATCACATAAGAAAAATTTAATTTTAAAATTTGCCTTCTCTTATTTTGCAATAGTGCTTTATTATTTTTTTTGTCCTAAACAATCACGCATTTATCCAAAAACGGTCACTCAGGAATGTCAAGATAGCAATCAACTCTTGAAATTTGTTTACATTTTTTGTGTACAACTATAAATTTGATTTGTAATTGTGAGATGTCCTGCTTTAAAATGCGGAACCGACAGTTTTTCAATCAAAAATTTGCTGCTTTAATTTATTCGTTTATTGGCTCATAATCGCCTCACCTTTTTGCCCCAAGCCAGGTTAATTGAAAAATTGTTAAAGTTTAAGCAAATATTTTTATATAACATGTGATTTAATGTGAATAATTTTTCTACATTTTGCCCTTCCCATTAATGACCTTAAAAGGGAAATTTAGTGGGAGTACCCAGAGTGTTGTTTCACTTAATTGTCATTTTAATGAATTCACTGTGTGATATTTACTGTTAATGAACTAATTTTTAATCGCACAGAGACGTAGAAGAAAAGTATTATTTTTATAATCATAACTTATAACATTTGAAAAGTAATTAATTTTATAGTGTCAATATTAAAAATAAATAAAGAATAGTAAGTAAATGCCCACTAAAGGTTTAATTCTTCTCAATTAAAAAAAAATTAACTAACTAATACAACATGTCAATTCTACCCACCCGGCCCAAACGCACCTTACGGATAAGGAAGAAAAAATGTAATCCCCACCACTGTATTTCGTTATGATAATAACTCCAGATCGCAAACTGTTTTGTACAAGAGTTCACGCATTTTCCTCGTTGTCTTCGAAGGTCACAAACTGATCTATATAAACCAGGGTTTGACCGCATCTAAATTATAGTTTGTCGCTTAGTTTAGACTTGAACAACTCGAATATGAAATTTCTGGTGAGTAACGCAATGGAAAGCAGTCATTTCCAAATTTCGTAAAGAAAATAAAAACCCGATTGTACTAAAATAAGCCCCATATAAACAGGTGGCAATATCATTGGCGCTTTGCGCATCAGCACATGCAGGTATAATCCTTAAAGGACCATCTGGAGCTATTACTCCTAATGGTCCAATTGGACCTGACGGACGCGGCGCAGGCGCATTAGGCTGGGGCGGAGCTGGTGGATGGGGTGGAGATGACGGCCAATGGCGCGGTAATGGAGGAAATGGAATTATCTTGAAAGGTGACATATGAATTTAAAAAAATTATTTACAATTTTTCAAATATGACATTTTTAGGACCTTCCGGAGCTATTACTCCTAATGGACCAATAGGACCTGACGGACGAGGTGCAGGAAATGCAGGATGGGGCGGTGCTGGTGCATGGGGTGGAAATGATGGTCAATGGGATGGAGATGATGGTCAATGGCGTGGTGATGACGGACAATGGCGTGGAGATGGTGGCAACGATATTATCCTGAAAGGTTATTAATCGCCAAAAAATAATTAAGTTTACCTAATAAGTAAAAAAATAAAACAGGACCATCTGGAGTTATTACTAAGAACGGACCAATTGGACCATCAGGAGTAGGTGCCGTTGGAGGTTGGGGAGGTGATGACGGTCAGTGGCGTGGAGAAGGTAAAGTTCAAATAATGAATTAATGAATATTTTTCCTTATATGACTTTTTAGGAGCCTGGAATGGTGGATGGGGTGATAATGATGATGGCCAATGGCGTGGTGACAATGGTAATAGCCGATCCTAATAAATACCAACAATAATTTAAATAACAATAATTATTTTTCAAGGTGCTTGGAATGGTGGCTGGGGTGGTGATGATGGTCAATGGAGAGGTGACAATGGCGCCTGGAACGGTGACGATGGTTCATGGAAAGGACAAGGACGTAATATTACTGAACTATAAAGATTTTTTTATACTAATTGTTGGATATTTCAGATTGGTAAACTGTAGGAAGCTAAATTACCACCAGAATTGCATAGTCTAGTGAAAATATAAAGTTCTAAACTAAAGGACTAATTTACTAAGTATATATATATATATATATATACATATACATATGTAATATATATTGTAAATATAATTTTATCTCATTGTCAGCTTCAAGTCTTACAAATAGACAAACAATTATATATATATTTGTTAAAGATATTATGTAAAATTTGATTTAGAAAATATTAAAATAAACTTATTAAGAAAGTAAAGAACTTAGTTTAATTTTTCTTTAATGCATTTATAGGTGGATACCTAGCAATGTCTTCATATTTAAAACAAAATGTTTGTTTAAAAAAAGTTTTGACTACTATTGCAAGACAAAGCGCGATTAACCTACTAGAATGTACAGAAATTAATATAAATAACGAAAAAATACAATAATATAATAATAAAATGAATACAAAGCAAATAAATACAATAATATATTTGAATCTCTAGATTCTAAAGATTTGTCTTCTTTTACCTGTATATTTAATGTTCAAGCAGTCTTTTAACAAACTATTATATACTAATAGTGTTCGTATGAACAGATATACTGATAATGAGATTAAATGCGTTTTGATGTAACTAAATAAGTAAACTGATTAATTTTATATAAAATTATTTCTACAAAGGAATGCATTAAAAAAGAAATACGTGTTATGTTAATTAATCCTGTAACTCATTTGTTAACCCGTTTTTCCCATTTGCAATTGAAGGTCAGAAATTGGACATAAAAGGTAGGGTGTAACAGGGAACAACTTTTAGTTACTCGTAAGTTTAGTGCCTGATAAAACCGATGAAGGAATTTATTGTAAGCATACAAAAATCAACCCTATTCTATACAATTAACTTTTACTAATACAATAAAATAGACGTGGTTGGCCATTTTGGCTTTATGTGCAACAGCACAAGCAGCTATTCTTTATAGAGGACCTTCAGGAGCAATTAGTTCAAATGGACCTATTGGACCTGATGGTCAGAAAGCTGGCTGGCCCGACGTAGATTCTGGTAAATTGGTCAATGAAAAAACTAATGAAATACCAACAGGTATTTTAATAATATTTTCACATTGAACAGTTGTCATTTAATAATGATTTTCTAGGAAATGATGAAGGTGTAGCTTCAGGAAATGTTACCCCGACCGTCAAAAAAACTATTGATAATGGATTATGGCGTGGAGAAGGAGTTATAATTAAAAAATGGAAAGGAGATGATGGTTCATATCGTGGAAAAGGTAATAAAAATTTTCTTAATATTGAAATTAGTTACAAGTTTTACAGTAAAATGGAATGGTGGTAAATGGGCAAGAGATGAGCGTAGAAAAAACTGGAGCTTGAGCGACGAAAATTTCACGAGTGAAGAAGTTTCTGTTGAATCGAACGAATCTTTAGTATCTAATGAGTCTCTTCCTTCGAATGAAACCAGTGAGGAATCAGATGGAATTTCTAGTGAAGAACGTAAGTTATATTTATAATCAGTTTCCTTATAATTAGAATGACATGTCCTTAATTGCAGTGTTAAAAACTAGAAGAGTTGTTGTTAAACGTAGGCAACAATAATTATTATTCATTTTATAGTGTTAATTATAATGACTTAATTCCAATGTAAATAACATTGCAGTTGTAGTAGTGTAGTAAATAATATTGTTCTTTTACCAAATAAAATATACCAAATAGAAGAATTTTTTGATCTAAATAATAATATTCATAGATCGTGACACATACACCAGAGAGTGGTTGCCTTTAGCCTTTAAAAGTTTACCAATCTAACGATCTTTTATAGGTGGAGTTTAATGTTTTACTATTTTTTTTTTTTCAAAAATATAGGTATCTCTAACATTCATTGGTCAACCTTATAATATAAATTATAAAAAATGTATTGCGTGATTTCTCTTCCTTATTGTTGTTTTTAAAATAATTAAGGTTAAAAATGGGTTAGGTGTAAATTTGTTAATGTAGTTAAATAGGGCCCACCCCAGCTGAGGCGTGGCATCCAGAAATTCCTGCGGTCAACGGAAACCAGCCACCGTGACCAGATATTTGCATTGTGTGACTTTGATAACCTTAACAATGAAACGGGTAGTCGGAATTGCAACATTTTAGAACGTTTACGATTCGATATAAGGAAAGTGTTTAAGTAAATACTGCTCTTTTTTGTTGCATAGAAATTCTTTAAACTGTCTTAATACTTTGCTAGATTAGATTATGAAATATTGTCTAGTAACCTTGTAAATAGTAGATATTTAATACTGAATTTCCTTTTGATATCTACCGTATAAAGAGAGGACTATAAAAACGCAATGTCACTTGTACTTGGGAAAAATAATTGCAGTTCTTTCAAAGACACACCCACATAAATGATTTACAAAAAAAATATATATGACTCATTACGTCACGTTATATAGACATAACATATCTAATATATTGAGTCTATTGAAGGTGTTTACGTATTAATTAAAGCATATAATACATATATATATATATACATATTATGTATGTATATATGAAAGTTTTTTTATAAAAATTAAGTCGATTGTATTAATCACTTCCTGAATTTTCAATTTTCCTTGATCATTTTTTAACTTTCATTTAAAATTATTGAGAAAAGCTTATGAATGATACATTTTTTAAAATTAAAACATATTTCAAAAATTTCCCAAACAATTTTGAAGAGTTTTGAACGATTTTACGTATATAGTATATTTTACAATAAATGATTAGAAAAAATTTCATCAAGAATATTTCATATTATTTTTGTAAACTTTAACAAAAAATGTAAAGAACATATCGTCGATACAATGCAAAAGTTACGAATGTGAAAATTTTCAGTTTTGAAAAAATGAAGATTGAATATTCTCATCCGTTATAAAACAAATACAAAAAAAAAATAAAAAATCTAACATGAGGTATATTATACTCTGAATACAGATTTGTGGCTTTGTCATTAAAAAGTTTGAAGATTTTTACATCTACTAATACACTTAGGTAAAAAAAGCTAAATTTCCATATTCGTGACTTTGACATTGTTCCGATGATATTAAGGTGCGTGCACAAGATTCCAGTAGTATTCCAGTACAGCAATCCAGTTCAGCACTGGAGTATTTTTATTTGTCGTCTTCATTGACCCAAATGAGCTTTAAAGGTATCCTACACAATGATAACATCAGTTAAGTATATATAATACGGTCAATCAGCTGCTGAAATTTAGAAGAAAAAATTCAAAAACTGACACTGCTGGACTGGACTGAAAGTGGGGTTTATATGTTTCCAGTAATGGAAAATGGACTCCAGTGCTGGACTGGAATGCCACTGGAATCGTATGCACGCACCTTTAAGCGTATATTGGAATAACATGAGAAGTCACACAGTTTAAAAAAACGATATTATTTGTCAATTCCATTAGTTAACAGTAAACTAAGGCACATCATAAATGATTTGAGTATTACCTAACAGATGCTGTTACCAATAACCAAAATATCGACAACGAAAAGTGGAAACACATAACTTTCAAAATTTTAAATATATATTTTTTTGCTTTAATTGGTTGTAAATAACATATAGAAAAAAAAAATACGAAATTTTGTAAGTTACGGGTTTTCACATTTCCGTTGTCGATTTTGTATTACATTTAATGATTTCTAATGGAACTGTCAAATTTCAGTGTCCGATATCTCGGGTTTTTTTAATGTGGCTTGTCATGTTATTCCAATATGGCCTTCATATGAAGATTTTGCTATAAAAACAAAAATTTTAATAATTACTTAATACATTTTACAATTAAAACCCAAACATATATTTACCACCTGCATTAACTTGATTTGTATCTTTATTTTTAATGTTAATTTTGTATTTTGAGAAAATATTTAAAGAAATTCAACACATATAGATCAATTCTTTACTAACTATTACTTAATGCAAATTTTCTCACAATTAAAAGGCCTCTATTAAATAAGTGCGCGAATTGATATTTCTTTTCACTTTTTTTATACGAGAGGTTCCAAAAGAATTGGAAAGAATCAAAACCGAATACTTGGTTCTTTATAAAAATACATATTGATTGAAAATTTTAAACATAAATCACAGAGATGTTCTTGATAAATACAAAGAAGTTTATTTTCTAAATATTAAACATATTTAATAGTTATTTATTAAAAGACAGTACTCGTCAGGGTCACTATATTTAGCGACAAAATTAAAAAAAAAAAGTTACTAAAGCTAAGCTACAAAAAACTTCAAGTCATAAAATTGTTCCTTACTCTTCGAAGAAAATTTCCATAAATTTTTAGCTCAATATCAATCATGCATCAAAGATATAAATGAAAAGGTTTTACATTCGGATCACATGAAAAAGCTTATATGTTTTTATTGCTAAGTGCGTTTTTGTTTACAGCAAAGCTAACTTAATGAATAAAGAAAAAATATACAACAAAGAGAATAATAAAATAAAATGAATAGATATGATTAAACAAATCGCAAATGTGATTTCTAATCTAATTACTATTAAAGAGTCATCAAGTCTAAATTCAGCAATTTTTTACCGATGCAATCTCCCTACATTGTTATCGTTTCATCCTGAAAATAATCAATTTTACAAGTTTTACTTATTTAAACATTTGTCCGTACTTTGGCAGAACTCTTCATTGTTGAATGAATTTTTCGATCTTGTACACATTTAGTTAAACTAATCCCTTTAGTCTCTATTTCAATCCGTTGTATGTTCCTTTTTTTTTTTTGTAAATTGCAAAATTTGTATCGCATTTGTAATATGAATGACCTCGAATGGGGTAAATATATTCAATTGTAACTAGCAAGTATCTTGATACAATGAAAGATAAGTCATTATTGTGTAATTTCGAATTTGTCCACTGCAAGCACTAAAAACAAGTACACCAATCAAAACGGAAAAGGAGCCAGTTATAAACATGTTCGTAATTTTCAGCTGGACCTTTTTGTCTTGTTTTTGAATAATTCCATCTAAGACTATAACTATAGTATAACAAAAAGTACATATTTAGTTAAGTAGATATATGTATATTTGTTTTTTGACTAACACTTTTTGTGAAAAAAAATAAAAAGTGATTAATGTGACACCCAATAAATGTGTGGTCCCAATATTCATGTTTTGCCTTTTTATCGAGTAGAAAATAAGAGCATTGTTCTTTTTTTTTATTGATTATTTTGTATCTCTTTCTAATAGTTCTTTTTTGTATTAACCCTTAATTGGTCCGGTGTTAAGCAAACACACGAATGACGCATATAGTCTCGGAGACTACGTAGGACCAGTTAAGGGTTAAAAGAGAGTCTTTTTAAACTTTCTTCAAATGCCCATAAGTTACAATCTAAAAAAACAAAAAATGTTGTTGTTTATATTTGTACAGGTAACTGGAGCAACGTTGCATGTTACAATTTTAAAAATGTTGTTTTGCAAAGTTTAACAGTCTCCCCACACTTTATTTTTATAACCACAGTAAAAGGTTATACAGTGAAATCTCCCATAGAGACACCAGTAGTTGCCAATTATGTGTCCGCAAAGGGAGATTTCACTGTACATACATACATATATCAAAATCGTTCGTGTAATAATTGTTTGTGTAATTTTCTTGACATTTTTTGGTATATAAAAATAACATTTTTTTCAATGTTTCTATAAGTATATAATCACATGATTAAATTACTTTCTTTTTTAACTTTTCTTTATTGTTAAAATTGTATTTTCGAATAGGCCATTTAGAAATATTTAATAGCACATGAAGCGATTGTCACACAATATAGTAGATCATTAATTCCAGCACTCAGTTTTGCGCAATGTTTTCAATCAGTGTCTTATTAGAAAATGAATCTAGCTTTAAATCGTATTTTTTAAACTCATATTTAATATTTTATTTAAAATAAAGGTCTAGACAAACCGCACTAATTGAAAATTCATTAAATTTGAACAATGTATATTTTCTAAATAAATAGTCAGATCAAAATGATTTTTTTGTTACTAGTGGCCCTGTTACGTATGAATTTCCTGTAACGAGGAGATGTCTAAAAAATAATATTCACATATTGTACAGGGCGTATAAATAGTATTATCTTTTTTTATCCGAATTTAACGTCTTCTGTGAGCAAGATCAGATGGCTAGAAGCCAATAGAAACAAATATACACTTGTTTATATCTGTTGTTTATCTCTACTGTCTGTCATATTGTCAATTTAAGTTAAAAAAAAAATGAAATAATTCTACTCAAAGCAGTGGTTGGGGAGATATTCATTTTCAGTGCATAAAATGCAACAAATCTTAAAAAAAGTGAATATCTCTGGATAGGTTATAAATAAATAGATCATTAAAAATATAAAATACTGAGGAGACACAAGGCTGCATCACTGTATAGTTTTCATATGCCTCGGCCACCCGGTATTGCCCATGGAAGACATTAAATTTTGATAAAAAAACATGACGTAATTTAATTTTATGAGCATCTCTTCGCTGCAGGAAATTCATCCATAATAGGGCTACAAGTGACAAAAAATCATTCTGGTCTGGCTATTTGTTGAGAAAATATACATTGTTAAAATTTAATGAATTTTCACTAATACATCGTATTACATATTGATAAAAGTCAAATTTTCTACCCCTCTAGCGAACATTCATATCCAAGGGAAAATTCACCATTTTGTCCCACGGCAGAATATTTTTTTAATGTTTAATATAATACAGAGGGCTCACTGTAAACTTACCCCGCAGTATTTCTCAATTTAGGGCATAAAAAATTTAAAAACGCCTAAGAGAATTGAAAATCCTGAGAATTAAAAATGAGGCAACAAAGGTAACAGTTTTAGATCATATTACAATAAATCTTATCGTCTATACAAGAAAATGATGTGATGTTTCTCGTGTTTCATCTATCAACGGCCCCGGATCTAGGGGGGGGCAAACCGGGATGCCTGCCCCGGGCGGCAACTTAAGGGGGCGCCAAATTCACATATTTGAACAAAAACTAGTTTCACTAAAGCATCTAAAAAAATGTTGTTGTATTTATATGTTTATAGATTTTTAATTTGTTTATACAGGGTGTTACGAAAATTTTTGCCCCGGTTTGAAAAAATCGTAAATCCGGAGCTGTGTATAAATATCAGCATTTAAAAAATATAAGCTTTATCCTTACCAAATCCACGTCCCGGAATTGAATGAAGACGCCATTTAGAATTTGGTAACATTATAAGTAAACAAATCAATACTTTTTAATACCCGCTTTTTCGACAAATGTTTTTTTGTTCTTAATAGCAAAGTTAACTAATATAACTGTTGGTGTTGGTCAAACAGTAACCCATAAATCCTGTAGGAAATTCATATACAGCATGCAGAAGAGTTAAACATTTAAGCAGGAATTTTCGAGGAACGTATTGTTGAACTATTCTTTTCACCTGGAAATTTGAATGGCAAAAGGTATTTGGATTTATTGATCTGTTAATATTTGTGTGAAACTATTATTAATATATCTTTGACACACATAATTAAAAAGGATGATTAATCTTATCTATTATCTAATTGACAAAATGTGCTTCTCTACATTACACGCTGTTCGTAGAGTAATTTTTTGTTAACAATTTTCCTGAACAATGGATTGGAAGAAGAGGGTATATAAGCTGCACAATTACGAAATTAGTCACTCGAGATTTTTCCAAAAGGACATCTCAAGATGAAGATTTATGCAACACATTCCGAATCATTACAAGATTTTGAATAGCGAATCATTCACGAAAGAAACTAAATTACATCACAATGTTACAAAATGTCAGAAACAATTTTTAGAAATGTCTCTACTACTGTATAGAGGTTGGTGATAGAAATTTTCGTCATTTAACAAATTAAAATCTTTAGTAGGTGTTGCAATTTCGAAATTTTTGTTGTTATTAACATGAATAGTTCATACAAGTTACAAAAATATTTTAAAGCTGAAAGTCACCTCGGGATAGGGGTTGGAACTATGAGATTGAAAATATTTAAGAAAATGTCTTCCGCTCGAAAATAAAATCGTCGATTACTATCTTTCACTAAACTTTTGCCATCAGATAAAAATAGTCTGAATTCACTTTTCCCATTAAAGACTATGGTTTCTCAAGGTTTGGAAATGTACATCCTGGTAAATATTTTTTTCGAATAGTTTTTGAAATGTTGTCACAACTGTGCCATGACGACACAATTCTGGAGTAAAAATGTAAAACGGTCTAAGTTCCAAAAATTAATTTCTGAATAAATCAAAAATGAACAATCGAAGATGCGCCCGTGGATATAGACCAAACCTTTTAAATTCAAAAAGATTTCGCACACCAGTGTGACTTTGACATATAAACTGTATTGTGGCTTATTGGTGTTGTCGTTTAAAACGAAAAATGCCACTTAGACCGTTTTGCATTTCCACTTTAGAATTCGAATTATGTTTGTCAGGATCTGATGGCAGAGATAAATAAAACTATTATAGGATAAATATAATAAAAGTAGCATTTATTTAAAATATCCGTAGTTACTTATTACTAAATCAGTTAAGAACTAGAAACCCTTGGAGACCATCCTAGTCTTGAGGAATCATATAAAGAAATAAGGAAAACTAATTACCTCAAGGTAGCTTCTTGGAAATGACGTTGGTAGTAACAGTTGGAGCTAACAGGATCAGGCTAGCGGAACTCGTGATACCTACGAGTACGGCCTCAAGGGCGAATACCACGTTCTACTGATGAGGTTAACAAACGTCATCATTAGAACGTGGTACATATTCGTCAAAGTCATGCACGTTTTATGCTGAAATTACCCTTTCTGTTTTTTACAACCATTGCTTACTAACGACCCTTAAAATGTGTATTTTAAAGCCGAAAATAATGCTGACTTAAATCAGTCGTTAATTGATAAAGTCATCTCGGTTCAGTTACGTAACATGTTTTTGATTACCTTGTGTTGATGCTACCTAATTATTACCCTACTTTTAGTGTTATGAACGTAAGACGTATTTTTGAGGGTACATGAACCATTCCAAATTTTATAAAAGTCAATTTTACACTGGTTTACGATAAGATAAAGTTTGGGTAAGAGTGTATTTGGGATAAATGTGTATGTTGTAATTATTTCAATAAGAAATGTACCTATTTATGACGGTCGTATCTGGTGGAGAGTAGTCGAGCACTCATGTTCTCCTGTTCTATGATGGTTGTTCCTATGCGACTTAATACGTTAAATATTTTAGTTAAGTTCAAAATTAAATTTAAGTTAAAAGTTTGTTTTGCTTAAGTTTTGTTTTATTTAAAAGGTTGAATTTAGTTCAGACGGATACTTTATATCAACTTGGATACACACCTGTTTCATTTTGTGGGGCAAATGTGTAATAAGCACATTGAAAGAGAAAAAAATTATATGTATGTTTATATTAACTACGTGTCCATAAAAATAAGCAGAGAATTTGGTACAAGCTATGTATATAGATTTTCGATATGGTGTCTAAGCTATTCTATGTATTAAAATGTTACTAAACCGTTACCCCATCTCCCCTTATATTGAACAAAACTGAGTATCTCCGATGTTATTTCCTTTGTTTCTTAATGATTTTTACATCTTTCAATAAACTAATTAAAATTTTTCGCACTCGAATTTTCACAGATTTTTTATCCGTTTTTAGCAATACTTTCGAATTTGCAAAACTCCTTACAAGGGGTGAGATATTAAACGATAGGGATCTAAATCATATACTATAGGTTTTCAATTTAACAAATCATGGGCAAATTAATTAATTGCAACTAACTATAAGTAATTTCTACCTAAATTTTTATATGGTAACTTTTGATTGACTGTATATTGGCACTATTTAATTATATTTTTACTGTAATTTAATTTTTTTTATATTGTTATTAATGTTATATATTCAATAATGCAAATAAAATTCTTAAAATATTATTACTAATTAATGTTTGTCCTATACAACAGCAAAAAAAAACCTGTATATATTTCAATGCAATTTTCTTTATTCATTATAAATAAATATATACATGTATATAATAAAAAATTTATACGAGGCAGTCGCGGTTATCAAAATGAACATCCTGAATTATCATCTTCGACATGTTTAAACTACAATTTTAACGTTTTAGTATACATACATATGTATAAAACTAAATAATCTGATACAAATTTGGTAACGTAAGAACCGTTCTGCTAATGCCCGAAACGTCGAAAAAAATTTTCCAAAATGTTCGAACCAATCGAGATATCCGTAGATACCTAAATTTACCATTTGCTATATAAAGGTAGTCCTTCATAAGTTGGACCCCAAAGACCGTCGGCAGATACTTTTCCAGATGGACCACTAACCAAAACTGGTGCAGTGGGCGGTCCACTTATTACGGCTCCTTTTCCAGATACTCCAATGGTACCACCACCATTGGTGACAACACCTGATAATATTTTATTATTGTAATTTATTAAATTGAGTTTTAGTATTTACTAACCAAGTCCAAGTCCATATGGTGCAGCTACTGCTGCCACAGGTGCAGCGACTGCTGCCACAGGTGCAGTAATATATTTCGGACCAGCAACAGCTATTGGGGCAGCAACGGAAGTAAGAACTGCACCAGTCGAAGTGGGGCCAGTTAGGACAGCACCAGTAGTTCTTGGTCCATCAATAATAGCTCCAGTGGACTAAAATTGCAAATTGACATTATTTAAAAACTGGGTTAATTTTTAAAAACCATAATTTTTTTAAATTAATTGAAACACTACAAGCTAGTTGGAGGCATTCTCTTTTTAAAATTTACTTACGGTTGGTCCAGCTAAGATAGCTCCAGTACTAACGGGTCCTGCCAAAGATGCAGTAGCGAGAGGAGCAGCAACAGCTACTGGAGCTGCATAACCCACAGAGCCGACATAACCAAGTCCTCCATATCCCCAACCCCCAGGTTTTGCAAACGCAACAGCCAATAAGGCAGTAAAAACAACCTAGGTTTGATTGAACGTTTTTTACATATTGAATTGAGAATTTCCCATGATACTTACAAAGTTTTTCATTTTAACTATAATGTGTTCACTGACAAGACTGATATTGTGTGTTTTAGTAGCACCCCTCGTCTTTATAAACAAATTGGACGACCTTCGAGTTCCTGGTGCCAAGACAACTGAGGCAACTGACTAACCTACGTTCCACATGCCAATTTATCATAAAAAGTTGGAAAAATAGCGAAACGCGTTCGTTATAGTATGTGTAACAAGATATTTTAGTATTACAAAATCTTTGTTGTTCATGAGACACCCAGACCTTGAATCACGTGCCGAGTGCTGCACTGAGGGTGTGTAGGTTCCATTCAGGATATATCTATCTATTTTTAGGTTTGTACTAAATATTTCTTTATGGTTCAGCTACTTTACATGTGGTACCTATGAAATATATATAGAAATAGCTTGTTAATTATGCATTGTTATGCCATTGCACTTTAGATTTCATCATTTTAAGATGGATTTATAACAACAAGTTATTGACATTTATTGTCAAATTTAAAAGTAATGCAGGAAGAAACATTTAAAATAAATTAATAAATAATAATAATAAATTCAATAAAAATATGAATAATATTGATTTCTAATATTCAAACGTTTAAGATTGAATATTCTTTTTTAAAGAAACGTATACTTTTCAACTAGTCATTGAAGAGCCACGCCCTTCGGTAATTACATATCCGCCTCACTAATAAATAATAACACCGTGTAAATATTAGAATAATAGATTATTTGCTTTGTTAATGAGAGAAAAGCAGCTCGCGTTTAAAATTTATTTAACAGGTAATATCACACGATATTGCACGTATTGCTCTCGTTTAATTATCGGCTACGCCCATCTCGTTTTTGTCTTACATAAAATTTTAATTAAATAATATGTAGTAGAAAATTAGATTTAACAGCCAATAAACACGCATAAAATAGTCTAAATTCTCTGTATCAGGTGACAATATACAATTCATTTTTTTTTTAGAATTATTAAGGGACATAAATTGTTGTGAGTTTCACGATCATAAATAATGCATTGTTCTTATTATAAACGTCCAATTATCGTAAGAATAACATTTTTATAATTATTACCGCCCAAGACATGGGTTCCATATTTGCGCACATTTTCTAAACGTGCGTTTCGCTTAGTCATCATTTTTATTCTTTCTTAATGTCATGATCAGATTCCCATGTATTTTTTTATGCTTTAATAAAGGTACTGTGTCAAAGAAAAAGGTAATTTTAGTAGTTAATGTACACCATAATCCAACTTAGTAGAGGAAAATGTCCCATGCATAGAAGAAAAACCACGTTGGGTTATTACAGTTTATAAATGCAGTTTTAAATTTTCAAATAAATTGAAATCTATAAAACTTTAGAGCATAGCGACAGCATGTGGAATGACTTTTAAGAAAAAAAAATACTATAAAAGATTTATTATAATGACAAGCACTTGCAAAAAAATCATATTGAAGTAATTAATCTGATGTAAGCTCATACGGAAAATGCAAAACAGCCTTTAACCACTATCCTACATGCATATAAATAATTTTTTTAAATCTAATCTCTATGCGGTCTGCAAGCCGAAGGCCATAGTACCATGTATATAAACGAGGGTGTTCTTCTTGTTGGACACATTAGACAAGTTTCACTTGCCGGACACCATGAAAGGACTGGTAAGCCTTTAAACCAACAATCTATTGATGACATACATGTATTTACTATAAAATATGTAGATTATTGCTCTTGCCACCCTCTCCGTAGTCTATGCTGCTCCTAGTGGAGTTCTCCTTGGGGGACATGGCCTAGGTTTGGGACTTGGAGGCGTCGTCGCTGGCCCCGCACTTCACGGAGTTGGCCTTGTTGGTAATACATTTCTTTTTAATTTTCTAAGAGACATATGATTTTTAAAATATGCATTTTTAGGACCTACCGCTCTTGGAGCTTCATTAGTAGGACCTGCAACTTTGGGCGCTTCCATAGTTGGACCTGCCACTCATGGCGTATCTGTCGTTGGCCCTAGCACTCATGGAGCATCTATTGTTGGCCCTAGTACTCTTGGAGCAACAATTGTTGGACCCAGCACTCATGGAGCTGCCATTGTAGGACCTACCAACGGTGGAGCTGCCGTTATTGGAGCTTCCGCTCATGGTGCCGCTTTAGTTGGTAAACAAACAACTTAAAAAAAATAACAAATCTATACTTAAATTATAAATATTAGGACCCGGTGTCGGTTTAGGTGCCATCGGTCACGGTGTAGCTGTAGCCGGCCCTGTAGCACTCCCAGCCACCATTGCAGGACCCTCTGGTGCCATCAGCGCTGCTGGTGTATGGGGACCGACTCTTGCCCATGGTCATGGTGGCCATTGGTAAAAACTTGAAATGAATCGCTTGTAAATTGATAGCATTTGTAAATAATTTGGAAATAGTTCTTTAAAAAAGTTTTTAATTTTTTTTTTGAACTATTTCAAGAAGATTTTACTCGTAAATAAGGATCCATCTCACACTGCCACTATGACTTCTTGTAAAAATTCTGTTGTATTATATTTTCTTAAGCAATCGTGTTCAATAAAGAACTTTATTGTCATAAATTGGTGTTTATCTTTTTTTCTAGAATTTGTTTGTTCATAACCAAATCAGTTCCTTTATTATTTTTTTTTCATAAACAACATACAGCAAGAAGATCTGTATTTTAATTTTTTTTTCAAACAATAATAATATATGTTGATCATTCTTAAGATCTTAAAATTATTGAAACTGTTCTGCAACGTGTAACCATTACCTCATCGAAATTATTTCAAATAACAGTTTTAAAAATTTAAAGGTACGAATAAGGTGTATCAAAATAACAAATAATTTTAATTTTTCGGTATAAAATAGTGCGCCTATTAAAAAAAATGTTTTATTCTACTTAAAACGAAGAACCTAAAAGTAGTTCCGAAACTAGTGACAAACATAAAATTGTACATTTTGATGTCGATAGAACATTAAGATATCATCACATACCACTGTCACCTGAAGAAAATCTTAGTACATGGGAATACTAGGTTTTTTATTATAGAAATATTCGTGTGCTAAAATTCAAATATCCAATTCGAGTCGTTTTGAAAATATTCAAAATAAAGGATTTTTTGCCACAGTTTACCAATGTATTTACGAAGTCGAAACATTTACGGACTTACGTTTATTAAACAGTTTCTATCTAAAATTCATCCAGGATTACGTTCTTAAATTTTTGACGTTTGATTAGGAAATATCTTATAGCCATTAACAACAAATTCTTAGGAAAAATCACTCATTTAAATTTAAGAGTGTTAAATTTGTTTTCAATAACAAAGCAAAGGGTTTGCAGTGCCTGAGTGTAAAAATCACTTTTTACAAATTAATAGAGCAAATGTTAAGTAGTGCTCTATGTAGTTATAATTTAGCATCGTCTAATTTTGAGAATTTTAAAAACGACATTTAAACAATTTTGAATTTTCACATTTTAATTAAAAGAAGTAAAAGTAATAAAAATGCATGGCTTTAGATAAATTAGAACAGAGAAATGTTCAAAAATTCAAAAATAATAATTTTATTATGTATAGGGCATAAGGAATGTGTATTGCAATGAACCTGATACAGAACAAGTGCATGTAAAGGACCTCAAAATATCACAATTTGTGAAATACTTTTTCTTTCCAAGGTGAGCAGTTGAGGAGATATTGACTTATTAACTTGGCTTATAAATTGTTAAGAAAAGGCATATTTCAATAATGCGTCATGATAATGCAACCAAACCCGTACCTGTTCTGTGTCGGTGCCGTTGCAAAACACCCTGTATAATATATACCCTATTTTTAGTAATAGTTCAAAAAATTATTTGCCGAAGAAAATATTCGCAGAGGCCTAAAATAAATACTCAATTTTTCTTCCCTGAGTTCCAGACTGCTTCCTTATTCCTCATTTGCAGGTTGCCATTGATAAATCAACGGTTTTTTAATTTATTTGACACTAGTAGTACATATTGCAAAAGCAGGAGAAAGCAGAGAACTAAATCCAAGCTATGTAATGAATATCCAAAGGTAACTAGATTCGTTTCAAATAATCGGTCGTAAGTGCTGTCTAATAAATTAATAAATAACAATTAAAAGTCAAGTTAATGTTTAAAACAGCTTAATAGAGCAAACTACAGTCATAAGAAAAACCAACAAGTCATAAGGAGTGATGAGAACCTGGTACAATTTAAATTTAACATTAATTTATACGAGTCGTTCAAATTAGAATTTCAAATTTCAAAATCGAACATCTATTGGCTTTAAAAATTCACACAAACTCCTGGAAAATTAAAACAGAAAGCATATTCTTTCAAATTTTCAAATATGTAATCTTTTTGAGCCTAGATTTACTTGGTTTGCAGCCCGAATATTGGTATTGCTGGAAAATGACTGCAATTAAAGAATCATCCTGGTAGTTCTGTTCTTTAGCGAGTTAATTTGACTTTGGAAAGTAACATATTTTTGTAACCAGGTAGATTTATTCGTTTTAATTAATTAATGAATGAAATAACCAGGAAATGTTCCAGTTTTTGGGTCAATAAGGACATTTTCATTTTAGGTCCTTATCGAATGAGAATAGCAAACAACTTAATTGAATATTTCCATTTTATACTATTATTTATCACCCTTGTTTACCATTCTGATACTTCGATAAAAAAAAACAATATACCGTGAGCTAAACTACATTTCGAACGGTAACCGGTCGAAAAGCAGAAATAATATCCACCATAAAATAATTGCATTATTTTTTCTACAGTCCCTATTCCGTATCCGAGCGGTTTCGAAGGTCATAAGCCAAACTATATATACGGGGTGTTCTCATCAGTTGAACCACAGTCAAGTCTAATTCAGACAAGGCGACGCTTCAAAATGAACGGATTGGTAAGAGAAAATGTAATTTTCTTTAACAATTTTCCCAAAAATAAAACAAAATTTCAGATCTTAGTTTTTGGCATTATCTCAGCAGCCTGTGCTGCACCTAGTGGTCTCGGCTGGGGACATAGTTTGGGTTGGGGTCATGGACTCGCTCTCGCTGGTCCTGTAGCTCATGGAGCTGTTTTAGCTGGACCTGTAGCTCACGGTGTATCTGTAGTTGGTAACTATAGAGGTGAATTTTGATTTCTCATTTGTTCATAAATATTAATTTAAGGACCAGCTACTCATGGAGTCGCTGTTGTTGGACCCTCCACTCATGGAGCTGCTGTAATTGGACCTTCCGCTGGACATGCTGCCGTTATTGGACCTACCGCTCATGGAGCCGCAGTTGTTGGTAAGTGTTTAGTTTGAAGCCAGTAAAAAATTGTACGCGATACTGTAAATAAGTACGGTACATCGCGAATATAATGAATGCATAAACTCCGTTATACTGTCAAATATTTTTTTCTAAATAACGAAGAACTATCATTTTTATTTTATAAATTACTGTCATAATGTTTAAAATTAATTTGACGGGTCTTAGTGTTTTCTCAAACAACTATATCAAATTAATTTTAAACATGTTTATACATATCTCCTTATACATGTAGTATACTGGGTGTTAAGATTTTATTAAAAAATTCAAATTTTATAAATGTAAAAAAAATGAAAAATCACTGTTCTAATTAAAGTTGAAAAAAAATAATTAGCTTTTTTCGGTACATAATACAAATTTCGATTAAATTCATGAAATGTAATTTGCCTTTTTAATTAAGAATGACGTAAAATACCGTGCATATAAATAGTTTTTATTTATTTTATCTCGAAAACGGACGAAAAAGTCAACTAAATTTTTTTTCCAAATTTAAAGGGAACTCGAAAAATGATTTTTATTTTGAGAAAAACTATTAACGAACCGTTTATGCCATTCAAATTGCGCTGAGATGTACCAGTACGCATGCCACTAATGCAATTAATAATTATATTTTTACATAACAAAATAAGTTTACAATAACTGTCTAAAGGTAGAAAATTTCATTTAAATATCTGAAATGGCTTTGAAAACATTAAGAAAATTTGAATTTTTTGATAAAACTTCAATACCCTGTATCTTTCTGATGGAACATTATTGGATATATTTTATACGCGGAACTGTCATTATTTTACGATGGACAATCAACCTTTGAATAAATCCAGTATATATGTACACCTATATTTGTATAACTTAATATATGTTTAATGTAAAATATATAANCCTATACAACAGCAAAAAAAAACCTGTATATATTTCAATGCAATTTTCTTTATTCATTATAAATAAATATATACATGTATATAATAAAAAATTTATACGAGGCAGTCGCGGTTATCAAAATGAACATCCTGAATTATCATCTTCGACATGTTTAAACTACAATTTTAACGTTTTAGTATACATACATATGTATAAAACTAAATAATCTGATACAAATTTGGTAACGTAAGAACCGTTCTGCTAATGCCCGAAACGTCGAAAAAAATTTTCCAAAATGTTCGAACCAATCGAGATATCCGTAGATACCTAAATTTACCATTTGCTATATAAAGGTAGTCCTTCATAAGTTGGACCCCAAAGACCGTCGGCAGATACTTTTCCAGATGGACCACTAACCAAAACTGGTGCAGTGGGCGGTCCACTTATTACGGCTCCTTTTCCAGATACTCCAATGGTACCACCACCATTGGTGACAACACCTGATAATATTTTATTATTGTAATTTATTAAATTGAGTTTTAGTATTTACTAACCAAGTCCAAGTCCATATGGTGCAGCTACTGCTGCCACAGGTGCAGCGACTGCTGCCACAGGTGCAGTAATATATTTCGGACCAGCAACAGCTATTGGGGCAGCAACGGAAGTAAGAACTGCACCAGTCGAAGTGGGGCCAGTTAGGACAGCACCAGTAGTTCTTGGTCCATCAATAATAGCTCCAGTGGACTAAAATTGCAAATTGACATTATTTAAAAACTGGGTTAATTTTTAAAAACCATAATTTTTTAAATTAATTGAAACACTACAAGCTAGTTGGAGGCATTCTCTTTTTAAAATTTACTTACGGTTGGTCCAGCTAAGATAGCTCCAGTACTAACGGGTCCTGCCAAAGATGCAGTAGCGAGAGGAGCAGCAACAGCTACTGGAGCTGCATAACCCACAGAGCCGACATAACCAAGTCCTCCATATCCCCAACCCCCAGGTTTTGCAAACGCAACAGCCAATAAGGCAGTAAAAACAACCTAGGTTTGATTGAACGTTTTTTACATATTGAATTGAGAATTTCCCATGATACTTACAAAGTTTTTCATTTTAACTATAATGTGTTCACTGACAAGACTGATATTGTGTGTTTTAGTAGCACCCCTCGTCTTTATAAACAAATTGGACGACCTTCGAGTTCCTGGTGCCAAGACAACTGAGGCAACTGACTAACCTACGTTCCACATGCCAATTTATCATAAAAAGTTGGAAAAATAGCGAAACGCGTTCGTTATAGTATGTGTAACAAGATATTTTAGTATTACAAAATCTTTGTTGTTCATGAGACACCCAGACCTTGAATCACGTGCCGAGTGCTGCACTGAGGGTGTGTAGGTTCCATTCAGGATATATCTATCTATTTTTAGGTTTGTACTAAATATTTCTTTATGGTTCAGCTACTTTACATGTGGTACCTATGAAATATATATAGAAATAGCTTGTTAATTATGCATTGTTATGCCATTGCACTTTAGATTTCATCATTTTAAGATGGATTTATAACAACAAGTTATTGACATTTATTGTCAAATTTAAAAGTAATGCAGGAAGAAACATTTAAAATAAATTAATAAATAATAATAATAAATTCAATAAAAATATGAATAATATTGATTTCTAATATTCAAACGTTTAAGATTGAATATTCTTTTTTAAAGAAACGTATACTTTTCAACTAGTCATTGAAGAGCCACGCCCTTCGGTAATTACATATCCGCCTCACTAATAAATAATAACACCGTGTAAATATTAGAATAATAGATTATTTGCTTTGTTAATGAGAGAAAAGCAGCTCGCGTTTAAAATTTATTTAACAGGTAATATCACACGATATTGCACGTATTGCTCTCGTTTAATTATCGGCTACGCCCATCTCGTTTTTGTCTTACATAAAATTTTAATTAAATAATATGTAGTAGAAAATTAGATTTAACAGCCAATAAACACGCATAAAATAGTCTAAATTCTCTGTATCAGGTGACAATATACAATTCATTTTTTTTTTAGAATTATTAAGGGACATAAATTGTTGTGAGTTTCACGATCATAAATAATGCATTGTTCTTATTATAAACGTCCAATTATCGTAAGAATAACATTTTTATAATTATTACCGCCCAAGACATGGGTTCCATATTTGCGCACATTTTCTAAACGTGCGTTTCGCTTAGTCATCATTTTTATTCTTTCTTAATGTCATGATCAGATTCCCATGTATTTTTTTATGCTTTAATAAAGGTACTGTGTCAAAGAAAAAGGTAATTTTAGTAGTTAATGTACACCATAATCCAACTTAGTAGAGGAAAATGTCCCATGCATAGAAGAAAAACCACGTTGGGTTATTACAGTTTATAAATGCAGTTTTAAATTTTCAAATAAATTGAAATCTATAAAACTTTAGAGCATAGCGACAGCATGTGGAATGACTTTTAAGAAAAAAAAATACTATAAAAGATTTATTATAATGACAAGCACTTGCAAAAAAATCATATTGAAGTAATTAATCTGATGTAAGCTCATACGGAAAATGCAAAACAGCCTTTAACCACTATCCTACATGCATATAAATAATTTTTTTAAATCTAATCTCTATGCGGTCTGCAAGCCGAAGGCCATAGTACCATGTATATAAACGAGGGTGTTCTTCTTGTTGGACACATTAGACAAGTTTCACTTGCCGGACACCATGAAAGGACTGGTAAGCCTTTAAACCAACAATCTATTGATGACATACATGTATTTACTATAAAATATGTAGATTATTGCTCTTGCCACCCTCTCCGTAGTCTATGCTGCTCCTAGTGGAGTTCTCCTTGGGGGACATGGCCTAGGTTTGGGACTTGGAGGCGTCGTCGCTGGCCCCGCACTTCACGGAGTTGGCCTTGTTGGTAATACATTTCTTTTTAATTTTCTAAGAGACATATGATTTTTAAAATATGCATTTTTAGGACCTACCGCTCTTGGAGCTTCATTAGTAGGACCTGCAACTTTGGGCGCTTCCATAGTTGGACCTGCCACTCATGGCGTATCTGTCGTTGGCCCTAGCACTCATGGAGCATCTATTGTTGGCCCTAGTACTCTTGGAGCAACAATTGTTGGACCCAGCACTCATGGAGCTGCCATTGTAGGACCTACCAACGGTGGAGCTGCCGTTATTGGAGCTTCCGCTCATGGTGCCGCTTTAGTTGGTAAACAAACAACTTAAAAAAATAACAAATCTATACTTAAATTATAAATATTAGGACCCGGTGTCGGTTTAGGTGCCATCGGTCACGGTGTAGCTGTAGCCGGCCCTGTAGCACTCCCAGCCACCATTGCAGGACCCTCTGGTGCCATCAGCGCTGCTGGTGTATGGGGACCGACTCTTGCCCATGGTCATGGTGGCCATTGGTAAAAACTTGAAATGAATCGCTTGTAAATTGATAGCATTTGTAAATAATTTGGAAATAGTTCTTTAAAAAAGTTTTTAATTTTTTTTGAACTATTTCAAGAAGATTTTACTCGTAAATAAGGATCCATCTCACACTGCCACTATGACTTCTTGTAAAAATTCTGTTGTATTATATTTTCTTAAGCAATCGTGTTCAATAAAGAACTTTATGTCATAAATTGGTGTTTATCTTTTTTTCTAGAATTTGTTTGTTCATAACCAAATCAGTTCCTTTATTATTTTTTTTCATAAACAACATACAGCAAGAAGATCTGTATTTTAATTTTTTTTCAAACATAATAATATATGTTGATCATTCTTNACCTGAAGAAAATCTTAGTACATGGGAATACTAGGTTTTTTATTATAGAAATATTCGTGTGCTAAAATTCAAATATCCAATTCGAGTCGTTTTGAAAATATTCAAAATAAAGGATTTTTTGCCACAGTTTACCAATGTATTTACGAAGTCGAAACATTTACGGACTTACGTTTATTAAACAGTTTCTATCTAAAATTCATCCAGGATTACGTTCTTAAATTTTTGACGTTTGATTAGGAAATATCTTATAGCCATTAACAACAAATTCTTAGGAAAAATCACTCATTTAAATTTAAGAGTGTTAAATTTGTTTTCAATAACAAAGCAAAGGGTTTGCAGTGCCTGAGTGTAAAAATCACTTTTTACAAATTAATAGAGCAAATGTTAAGTAGTGCTCTATGTAGTTATAATTTAGCATCGTCTAATTTTGAGAATTTTAAAAACGACATTTAAACAATTTTGAATTTTCACATTTTAATTAAAAGAAGTAAAAGTAATAAAAATGCATGGCTTTAGATAAATTAGAACAGAGAAATGTTCAAAAATTCAAAAATAATAATTTTATTATGTATAGGGCATAAGGAATGTGTATTGCAATGAACCTGATACAGAACAAGTGCATGTAAAGGACCTCAAAATATCACAATTTGTGAAATACTTTTTCTTTCCAAGGTGAGCAGTTGAGGAGATATTGACTTATTAACTTGGCTTATAAATTGTTAAGAAAAGGCATATTTCAATAATGCGTCATGATAATGCAACCAAACCCGTACCTGTTCTGTGTCGGTGCCGTTGCAAAACACCCTGTATAATATATACCCTATTTTTAGTAATAGTTCAAAAAATTATTTGCCGAAGAAAATATTCGCAGAGGCCTAAAATAAATACTCAATTTTTCTTCCCTGAGTTCCAGACTGCTTCCTTATTCCTCATTTGCAGGTTGCCATTGATAAATCAACGGTTTTTTAATTTATTTGACACTAGTAGTACATATTGCAAAAGCAGGAGAAAGCAGAGAACTAAATCCAAGCTATGTAATGAATATCCAAAGGTAACTAGATTCGTTTCAAATAATCGGTCGTAAGTGCTGTCTAATAAATTAATAAATAACAATTAAAAGTCAAGTTAATGTTTAAAACAGCTTAATAGAGCAAACTACAGTCATAAGAAAAACCAACAAGTCATAAGGAGTGATGAGAACCTGGTACAATTTAAATTTAACATTAATTTATACGAGTCGTTCAAATTAGAATTTCAAATTTCAAAATCGAACATCTATTGGCTTTAAAAATTCACACAAACTCCTGGAAAATTAAAACAGAAAGCATATTCTTTCAAATTTTCAAATATGTAATCTTTTTGAGCCTAGATTTACTTGGTTTGCAGCCCGAATATTGGTATTGCTGGAAAATGACTGCAATTAAAGAATCATCCTGGTAGTTCTGTTCTTTAGCGAGTTAATTTGACTTTGGAAAGTAACATATTTTTGTAACCAGGTAGATTTATTCGTTTTAATTAATTAATGAATGAAATAACCAGGAAATGTTCCAGTTTTTGGGTCAATAAGGACATTTTCATTTTAGGTCCTTATCGAATGAGAATAGCAAACAACTTAATTGAATATTTCCATTTTATACTATTATTTATCACCCTTGTTTACCATTCTGATACTTCGATAAAAAAAAAACAATATACCGTGAGCTAAACTACATTTCGAACGGTAACCGGTCGAAAAGCAGAAATAATATCCACCATAAAATAATTGCATTATTTTTTCTACAGTCCCTATTCCGTATCCGAGCGGTTTCGAAGGTCATAAGCCAAACTATATATACGGGGTGTTCTCATCAGTTGAACCACAGTCAAGTCTAATTCAGACAAGGCGACGCTTCAAAATGAACGGATTGGTAAGAGAAAATGTAATTTTCTTTAACAATTTTCCCAAAAATAAAACAAAATTTCAGATCTTAGTTTTTGGCATTATCTCAGCAGCCTGTGCTGCACCTAGTGGTCTCGGCTGGGGACATAGTTTGGGTTGGGGTCATGGACTCGCTCTCGCTGGTCCTGTAGCTCATGGAGCTGTTTTAGCTGGACCTGTAGCTCACGGTGTATCTGTAGTTGGTAACTATAGAGGTGAATTTTGATTTCTCATTTGTTCATAAATATTAATTTAAGGACCAGCTACTCATGGAGTCGCTGTTGTTGGACCCTCCACTCATGGAGCTGCTGTAATTGGACCTTCCGCTGGACATGCTGCCGTTATTGGACCTACCGCTCATGGAGCCGCAGTTGTTGGTAAGTGTTTAGTTTGAAGCCAGTAAAAAATTGTACGCGATACTGTAAATAAGTACGGTACATCGCGAATATAATGAATGCATAAACTCCGTTATACTGTCAAATATTTTTTTCTAAATAACGAAGAACTATCATTTTTATTTTATAAATTACTGTCATAATGTTTAAAATTAATTTGACGGGTCTTAGTGTTTTCTCAAACAACTATATCAAATTAATTTTAAACATGTTTATACATATCTCCTTATACATGTAGTATACTGGGTGTTAAGATTTTATTAAAAAATTCAAATTTTATAAATGTAAAAAAAAAATGAAAAATCACTGTTCTAATTAAAGTTGAAAAAAAAAATAATTAGCTTTTTTCGGTACATAATACAAATTTCGATTAAATTCATGAAATGTAATTTGCCTTTTTAATTAAGAATGACGTAAAATACCGTGCATATAAATAGTTTTTATTTATTTTATCTCGAAAACGGACGAAAAAGTCAACTAAATTTTTTTTCCAAATTTAAAGGGAACTCGAAAAATGATTTTTATTTTGAGAAAAACTATTAACGAACCGTTTATGCCATTCAAATTGCGCTGAGATGTACCAGTACGCATGCCACTAATGCAATTAATAATTATATTTTTACATAACAAAATAAGTTTACAATAACTGTCTAAAGGTAGAAAATTTCATTTAAATATCTGAAATGGCTTTGAAAACATTAAGAAAATTTGAATTTTTTGATAAAACTTCAATACCCTGTATCTTTCTGATGGAACATTATTGGATATATTTTATACGCGGAACTGTCATTATTTTACGATGGACAATCAACCTTTGAATAAATCCAGTATATATGTACACCTATATTTGTATAACTTAATATATGTTTAATGTAAAATATATAATTTTCCTTCTTTTGTTAATAGGACCCGCTGTAGCCGGCCCAGTCTTAGGACATGGTTTAGGTTTAGGTAAGTTATACTTTTCTAATATATCAATGTTTAAACAAATAAGAACTCTATAAAACTACAAAAACTTATAGAAACGAATCTATGTATAACAGAACACTAGAACTTTAATGAAAATGATTTTTAACTTCTTATTTATTATTTAATGTTTAAAAACGTATATTTTTCATTTATTTATTTAAATTGTAAAACTATATATTTATTCTAGGTCTTGTCGGTCATGGAATCCACGGTGTTACAGTTGCTGGACCTCCAACTGTCCCAGCAACCATTGCTGGACCATCAGGAGCTATCCACGCTGATGGTCTTTGGGGACCAACCCTTGCTCATGGTCATGGTGGCCATTGGTAATCACTGAAAATCTAAACTAATTCACCACAAAAAAGCTCCTCATTTGTAAATAATTCGGAAATAATTCTGTATAAAGACCATTGGATAAGAGCTTTTGAAGATATTATGTCAGAATACTTTTACGCGTAAGGGGTTTTTGTTGTTCTCGTTTTGTGACCTCATATTTACTGCCTTTGATTTAGGTATAAATAAGTGTAAATTTTGTACTATATTATTTTGTTTTTAAGAGCAACTGATTACAATAAAGAGCTTTATTGTAAAGTATTTTTTTTTATTTATTTAAGATAATATCTAATTCTTTTGTACTATACTACTGTATACGTAATTTAGGCTTTATTTTAGAGGGCACCTAGTGCTCCTTAAATCCGGGACCCTCTGAATTGCTACCCTAAACAGTAAACTTACATTATAGAAGTAATAAAAGGTACCACAATTAGCACGTTCAATACGGCGAAGTGCTTAATAGATGCCTCTCTATTTCGGTTCCTTGGAACGGCAAGATATTAATACTTTGAGAACGGGCATAAATATAAACATTTTCTGTTAGTATAGACGATTAAGAGACAGCTTTGTTGCAGTTAGCATTATAAGGCATCCAGAAGAACCATGCCGTTATTGTATTAAGGGATTACATGGGTTAAAAAGAGCCGTGTTTTCTCTAATTTTTTTTTTTAATATCGTATAAGAAATGAATTAAGTTTAAGTTACACTTTCGAGCATATGTAAAAGCAACATTTAAAGAAAGTTATATAAAATTTTCATATAAAAATGTTGAAAATTGAGCTGTTCAGGCTTGATTTTCGGAGACTCTTTTAAAATAAAGTATCTTCACGTTGGACATTATAACTCCTGATGACTTTATCTGAAATTAAAAAACTAAATATTTTCTGTTAATAAATGAGTACAGCTAGTGATTGAACAAACGATTTAAACAAAAATTGAAATTTGAATTTTTTTTAAAGTTCTGTACAAAAAAATATACAATTTTCAGTAAAATCAAAACCACGTATTTATTGTCATAAAATAAGTTGTAATTAATGAAAATAAAAATCCTTCGTTCAAGCACCAACTACACTCACCTACTAACAGAAAACATTTAGTTTTCTATTGATTTCAGATAAAACGATCATGAGTTATTCTGTCCATCGCGAGGATACTTTATTCTAAAAAGATCTCCGAAAACCAAATTTCAACAGCTCAATTTTTAAAAATTTTTAAATGAAAATTTTATACCTAAGTATATTCCTTAAATATTGTTCTTTCATGTGCTCGTAAGTGTGAATAACATAATTATTTTCTTATATTAAAAAAAAAAAAAAAGAAAATATACTTCTTTTTAACCTTTGAAACCCATGTAATCCCTTAATACTTCGCTGACCGAAGGAGGCTAAATAGTGAAGCATCCTTTAAATGCTACACAGTGCTCATTAGGTTAATATAATGCCACAGTCTGAATAATAACAAAGAAGACATGGTTTCCCGGATACCTTACTATAATGTTAAATGCTATGAAGCTGTCTCTTATCGTCTATACTAAAAAAAAATATATTTTTATACCCGTAATCAACGTGGTAATAATTTAATTGCATTGAAAAATAGGCAATTTTTACTATTTTTAATTGGAAGAATTAAAAAAAATTATGAATTGACAACTTTTACGTGCATTAGGTGTAACAATGAGATTTGCAGATTTAATTTGTCACGAGATGATTACGTTTTTAGCCCATTGAAGACATAACAAAAAATGGTGTTCAATCGAGTATTTGGACAATCGGGTTGACTAAAATTCTTTATTTTTGTTTGAGATTTTTTAGTTTTTATTTCAGTGCAGTGAAAGTATTTCTTATAGAAGGAAATGAAATAAAAAATTATTTATCTAAGAAATTCAATGCTAAAAAATGAATCACAACAATTTCTTGCATAACCACTTAAGAAAACAGACAAATTAATTCATACAAGCATAGGCTTAATCTATGATACAGTAAAGAATGTTTAATCTGTTTTTTAATTATTTATTGTATAACGAGTTTAATAAAAGTATATGGTAGATATATCAGTTGGAAGAAATGAAATATAGTTGCTCTTCATAATATGATATTTTGATTTTGACTGGAATATGTTCGGTTTAATGAAAACCCGCAATTTAAAATAAAACGTTCATCTGTTGTGATGAGCATTTATTAAAAATGTTTTGAACTTTTTGACATTTTATTTATATCTGCAAGATGTTTTTTAATAATTGTTAAGTGTTTTAAGAAGTGTTTCGTTAGGCGATTTTAAAAAGAACAGGTCCTATAAATATCTGGTTGAAGGCAATTCTATTCGAAGATACAGTATGTTAAATGGCGTAAATTTTTTAGTTTTTCTTCGTACTTTTGGAATTTTCCGTATTTGTTACAATTCGGAGTTTCTTTCTGGAGAAACAATAACCTGTATAAAATTTAAACTTTTAATAATATTTAGAGTAAGTTCAGTAAATATGGAATAGACCGGGTAATATTGAATACCCTCGTATTGATAAAATGTGCAACCCCCTCTATGATTTGATGGTGATTATTAATTGCTTGAAACAAAAGAAGATAGTGACATGTAAAAATTTATGGCGCTGCAATCGTTTTATGACATAAAATCTTCATATTGTTTTAACCGCCAAACCTAAAGTTTTCAACAGTGGTATAAATAGTGTTATAAAAGTGATAAAGTGAATTATTATTATATTATTTCAGTAGGTACTTATGTTTTATTATACAGTTAAACTTCGATAACTCGAACCACTACTTGCCACAAAAAAAGTTCGAAATATCAAGACTTTCGAGATATTAGGACCATTTTATATTCTATAAATTTTGTAATGCCATCTATTTTGTTCGAGTTATCGAAGTTTGACTGTATAACCTTATGTTTATTATAAATTAATTAGGTAATAAATAACTCATTTGAAAAAGTTTTAACAACTTTTTTCTCTTCGTACTGCATTTCGTGTAATGTGGAATATTTCGTATAAGCTGATGCATACCTATACAATATTAGTCTCATATCGAATGAATTATTTTCAGATAAATTATATCTCATTTCAAGAAACGGAAGCAATGGGAGGCTGATGACATGGAAAAAACTATTGACGCATATACAATTTGTGATTTTCGTAAAAAATTTTGTACATACTTAAATTTCTTATTCCATATTACCCCCAGTTCTCATAATAGCCGAAAAACGACATAATTGTCATTTTTGATACATAAGTCTTTCATTTTTTATTGAATTTGTACATGCAAAGATCGGTATGAACACCAGTCACCACTTACTAACATGACAAAAAAGGGTTCTATTATTTTTAACCGTTTACTAGATTTTTGCAAAAAAGAAAATGGTATTCCATATTTACCGAACTTGCTCTACTTGTAGCGCATTGTAAACTTTAAAGAATATCAGGTGAAAAAAAATTCAAAAAAACGATATGCAAATATACTGAAAAGGAGAAGAAACAATTTTTTATTCAGAGCCCTTATAGTGCCTCGGTTATCGTAGCGGTTCAAATTAGGCAACTCTACCCTACGTGCCGATTGATAAATTTTACAACCAAAAAACTCAATTAACTTATCAAGTTACATAAGTGCAACAAATTTGATATAGTGTGTTAATGAGTGGCCAAGGAACTGACAATTACCTTCAAATATTAAAGGGGCTCTGAAACCTATTTAAACATTTACAGGCGGAGTTAGAAGAAAGTAGCAGACTGTGTATTCTTTTTATCTTATTCTATTTGGTTACGTGATCAAAATCATTCATCATTCAAATATTTATTCCTACATATTCTTTTTGGTTATACATCTACATATGTATATATTTTTACGGTTTTTCAGATAAAAATATTGAAGAAAAAAATTGTAGAAAGTAGAAAAAAAGTTGTTAAGATTCAACAAATTTGTGCGTGTGAACGCATAGAAATTATTTTAAATAGAAAAGAACAAGAAGAGAATAAAAAAAGTATATCATAATTATGGATGTAAATATACATGAATACACACATGTGTGTTTATGAATATGTACTTAGATTTATATGTATGTATGTACATACATATAATACTAATGCAAGAAAAAATAAAAATGAATGGAAACTCATAAAGTAAGAAAATTGAGATAAAATATTTAAATTGCATCCTATTTCACATATTTTCATATAAAATACTTATATACATATACCTGACCACATGAGGGACAAATGCGATGTGCACACGAAAATGTCTTTATTACTATCTTTATATTGCCTGTATCGTCTCGATGTTTTTATAGATCGATAACTAATAAAATTTTAATACAAATATGAAATTTCAATTTGCTACCTCAATTAGAAGTAATATATTTAAATTAATATCGAAATAGAAAAAGGTCTGGACAGAACCATGTGCCAAACGGAGGGTTAAATATGTATTCCGCCAAATGTTCTTATACTTTGTAAAAAAGTATTTTATCTTTTATTTAAAAAATAACAAAATTATTACGAAGAGTTCAATTTCACCTGACAACTGAATATTGGAATGTTTATAAAACAAAGGAAAACTAATAGCTGGTGGCGTTCTCTTTATCCTTGATGGTGCCAGAAATTTTGATCTATTAAGTCTCAGTAGAATTCAATGTTAGTGTTTTCCATATTTGTTGAATGGCTTGTCCTAAATAAGAAATTGTCCACTGCATTTGATTATGCAATGGTGTCTTTATTTTATGCCAGAAGCCCGCAATGACGTTCAGAGCAAGGCGATTATCTTGTCACAATAAGGTGTCTTCGTGTGTACTGTGTAGCACCATATTATTGAAAAATAAAGTTTGCAGAAGAAGGGATTTCATTACTTAGTAGTCAATAATCTCGTAAAATTTTTAATAACGTCTGGTGGTACGACAGCGCGTCACACTGTAAAATTCTTTTGTTATTTTAATTCATTTGTTAATATACATATAGTGGCAGAAATATTTTGGACGATACATTTTAAATTGTACGTGATCATTAGTAAAAAATTTGTTTCAAGAAGAAAAGCGAATTTAGGGAGACATGGTATGAAAATAACTTTTTCTTAAAAAATTTTCTTCAATAAAGTGATATGTAAATTTTTATTAAAAGTATTTTAATAAAAAAACATAAAACGGTCTTAATATTTATTTCTAGAACATATGGAAAATCTTATAGTTATTAAAACACGAGTCATACCAACATTCAGAAGAAAAAAAAACATTTTCAAGGATACTCCACCTATAGAACTTTCTTTAGGTCAAAGCAAAGACGCACAATAATATCAATACCTGCACACCATTTACGTGATTGTCTCTTACGCAATGTCCACTGAAACGCAAAAATAAAGACATCAAATTGACATCCGGATGACCACGCAATACGAAGAAAAAGTCATGGGGCGATTTCAAATTTATGATCGTGTATGAAAATGCGTCTTTAACATAAGGCGTGGTGCATGCTCATGATACTGAAAAAATGTAGCAAGGACTTGTAGCGGTATAAAATAAGAAATTATAAGGTAAACTATAGTCGAGTATCCTGGTCGGTGTCTGTTATTATCTTCGGAGACATGCAGTTCGAAGTGGTACGTACAATTGAAGGACTATTAGCATTTTTTGTTCATTTAAGCGCTTAAAAAAAAGAGTGATGGGAATTCTTGGGGAAGGCACTGTTAGGTGAACGAAACTTACGTTCTCTATATATTCTTTTGTTTATTTGGTTGTTAAAGGTATTATCGCTGCTGTTGAGCTTCAATCTTTGCCAATCGGCGCCACATGAAGGATTCCCCATTTTAAATCCGGGAGGAATAGGGGGGATTTTTAAAGGTCCTAATTCCGAAACTATAATTAAAGGTCCGGATGGAAGTGAAATTGTTTCCGAACAAGAAGGAGGAGCGGTGATTCGTGAAGACAACACATTGACTTCTCCTATAATTGTGGCAGAACCTGAATTATCTGTACTACAAGAACAACACGTAGTGGAACCAATTATTGCCTCTACTGTTGCGCCGATTTTAACTAAAGATGTTGCAATAGCTCCAATAGTTGCATCAACATCAGTTCCGATTTTGTCTAGTGATATTTCACTGTCAGTTGCCGAACCTATTGCACCCATAGACTTAAAACCCGTAGAAATTGTTCAACAAGATCCTCATGTTATAGAAACTGAAATCATTGAAGCTCCTGATGTAGAACCACTTCAAAGTTCAGATCTTGAAGGACCATCCGGAAGAATTATTACAAAAGGTTCCGCTTCTATAGTTTCAGGACCTGCTTCTACAACTATTACAGGTATTTAGGTTATTTGTTAGAGAGTATGTTAAAAATCAATTAATTTTTGTTTAGAACCCAGAAAGATTATTTTGGCGCCTCCAAAAATTTCTTTGAAAACTCCTTTATTGGTAAACCCTAGAGAAGAATCATTTTTAGCTTCTTTACCTGCAATAACAGCTTCAACGGCAGTATCCCTTCCGGCAGTTACAGCAAGTTCAACTGTCAATCCTTTAAATGTAGGTATCGTTTCTTCAGTATCTCCTTTAAATGTTGGCATATCAACAACAAATGCTCCTTTGTTGAATGCCAATACGAATTTGAATTCAAACAACATCGATTTAGGTAAGTTATTTGTATTTTAGAAGCTTTTTTAATGAACCTTTTTAGGAGGTGGAATTGTTAATTCGGCTTCTATACCAATAGTTGAATACAGTTCTTCAAATGGAGTTTTAAGCGGCTCAACATTAGGAAATGGAATTTCAACTACTGAAGCACCTAACTTTGTTTCAAGTACGATTACATCAGGTAATCCATTAAAAATTTTAAAATTTTAATGTAAAAGTTTTGAGTATTTTTATGAAATTGCAGCTGCTCCTACTGAATATGTTCAAGCACCATACGAAGTCTTCCCAACGACTTACCAAGCTGGCACTGGTATTACATAATAATTTCTAATTTTATTAAACAAGTTTTCGAGATAAAGGATTTCAGGTCCCGCCCAAAGTTTAGATAGTCAAACGCAATTCATTCAAGAAAGATATGAGGCAATTCCATCCAATATTCAAGGAATATCATTGGATAATTCAGGTGAAACACTATTTAGATGAAGATTTTTTTATAAAATAAACATTTTTAGGTTCCAGTCAAGATCTTGCTATTCCTGTTGAATATCTTCAAGCACCAAATGAACCTATTCCAAGAAATGTTCAAAGAATATCTAAAAATGACAATACTGTATTCACGGATGGACGAATTGGTAAAACTAAAACCTTTTTTTTTTTTCATATATTATATGTATAAGGATATGTCAATATTTTTTATCTAGATATGGGAGATTCAATTTACAAGAATTATAATACTCGTTCTTATCAGTTACCCCAAGTTTTGAGCGACGCGTTAAAGAGTCTTTATAGAAAGAACACAATTAAAGAAAGTGATAGGATAATAATTGATAATAAAATGGGTAAGAAGTGAACGAAATTAATATTCTTCTTCTAAACTATTGGGTATTTCTTTGTGGTTCTATTCTTCTTTCTATTCTTTATTTTCAAAAAAATCTCTCTTCTATTAGTTCTTCATTCTTATTATTTAACGATTTACAGAAAATATGTACATCATTTTAATTATTTACTTTTTTTCTAGGAGCATTAACAGAAAATGACATAGCTTATGGTGAAAGACAAGATTTTGTTCTTCCACCAGATTTGTCGCAATCAAAATATATTGGCCCAGTCTTAGCTCGCAATGGAGTAGAAGCATCGCAATTTAATCTGGAACCAGTACCCCTGGAACAAGTTTCCAGATTTGCAGGAAGCGGATATTCGACTGGTTATCGTAGAGGCTTTTGAATTAGTAGGTTGTTTTTTTAGAAAAAAGTTTGCTAGTCAAAAAGGACGTATATGTACTAAGTATATGCAAAGAATATAATATATATAGTTTTTAACAAATATATTTTAGTGCAATACACTTTATATACATAATAATAATTAAAACTGTGCATTTGATTGTTGTTTTATTAGAAAGAAGAAACCACTAAATAGAGAAATTTAAAAAAAATCAATTAACGTACCTTTTCCATTGCGATGGAGAACTTTGTATTTATAACAAAAAGATGTGAGCGCAATTTACTAAATTTTACATGAACGTGAAAAAACTGTTTTTTCTAACCAATAAAGCTTTACTTGGTTTACTGGATATATGGATTTTAATAGAATCATATCAGAGATAAGTAAAAGAAACAACTGTAGTTACGTAAAAGTAGTCAACATCCATATTTTATGTCACTTACGTGCCATACTAAATTGTACATGGCGCTTAAGGCTATTTTTTTTGTTGTGATTATTGTAACTAAATGGACTAAAAAATTAAACAAATTAAAAAATTTAATAAGCATTGCAGAACTATTTTAAAACTTCTACAAATAATTAAATATCCGGTTTACTTGCTCAAAAATTTTAAAAAGTCGTGAAACCCTAAGCATTATTGCGGAGAGGAACAGCTCTGTACTCAACGATAAAAATCCTATTTATGTTTATTTGGAACCATACGTCATTTTGTTAAATTTCAATGAAATACCTAAACTTGCATCCCACAGCTCATGATTTTACGAGCCGCACCTCAAAGCAGCCATATGGAACACAGATATTTTGTTATTGTATAACACAAATCTATCCTTAGGTCAAGGGATACAATCACGGACCATGGTAAAACGATATTCGATAAATGATAAAAATCTACCCTCTCGTGCTTTTAATCTATTTATAATATGATCACGAGATAAGACATCATGCATATTCTAAAAATGTCGCAATAACGTATAGAGTTATCGTAAGAAAAACAGACTTGAAGGTTAAAGATATTTACACCCATATCTTCCTTTCTCGCATTATAAAAACCCTGTTGCAATTGTGCATACAGTAGTCCAAAACCTGCAGTTTTACAACTATGTACTCTATGGTAAGTATATAAATAGAAAACAACCACCAAGCATTTAGATTTTAACATGCAACATTAAAAGCCGATAATCTTCTTGATGGCCTTTATGGTGGCCTCTACTCATGCCAGTATACTTGGTCTGGGAGGTGCCGCAACACTTATCGGACCTGCAAATCCTGGAGCTCTAGTTCAAGGACCTTCTGACGGAGCCACTGTCTTGGGACCTGATGGTAGTGTTATTTCGGCCGCAGGACAAGCTGGAACTATTGCCGCACCTGCATCTGGCGGAGGTTATTTACAACTTTATATAGGTATATAATTTTCCAACTTTTTTAAAAATATTTTTTTGTTACAGGTATTGTAAGTTCAGCGGTATCACCTGGAATTGTTGCTTTGGGAGGTGTTGCACACGGAGGAATTTTATGGGGTTAATTTTTTTATAATGCACATCATTACATTGGAAATTTTTGAAGAAATTTTATGAGTAAATAAATAGTATATATTTTCTCCTATTGGTATACTTATTCAAGATGGACCAGTGATATAAGAAAGAGAGTAAACTAGTTAATACCGCTCAAATAAACGAAGACAGTTGTTTTCGTAGTATTTGATTTTTTAGTTGAAATACATATTTTATAATGTATAATGACAAGGAAACAAAAAAGTTTGAATATTTTTTTAAACGCTGCAAATAAAAAGAGAAAGAGTTTCTCTGCAAATTGTGTTATTGAAATCAAATTTATTGAGACAATTTATAACATCCGATTTTTCTTGAAAACAGTTAGTTTTGACAATGTTGAACAGGAAGATCTGTTTTAGAGCTGCATTAATAGTCACATCTTAAGTATTCCTCCTTGAGTGTTAGTGATTAATAATCGTTCAACGCAAGCCAAGGAAGACTATTAATTACACAGTATGAGTGTTGGCAGTATGAGTATCATGGGATACTTGACCAAGGCATCCTTAAGTTTTCCTTCGAAGTACGATTATTAATATGGCCTTTAACTATGTAAGAAATATTCATATTTTTCCAATTATTTTATATGTCGATGGTGAGTTGTCCTATGTTTTGGATCGACAAGAATTTGAGGTTAGATTAAGAAAAGCCGGTTGAAGGTGAGTATTGTTTTGAAAGTGTTATTAAATTTTTTTAAATCTTGTCATCCCATAAGACTTTTCCTTTATTTTCCTATACGTAAACGATAATAATTTAAATTCATATTCGTAGAGAAAAGTAATTGAGAAATACAAATGAAAAAAATCAAAATATTAGTTGTTCCAACTTGGATCTTGAACTCAATATTCACGTACTTTTTGTTATTACAAGTAGCAATTAATGAATGAGTTTTTATTGTTCTGTTGAATAGTCAATATATCAAAATTGAAATTTATATCTCAAGAGATTCTAGGGACATTAATTAATTCAGACCATCTTTTAAATTCTAAAAGTGTTTACAATAAAATTTCTGATTTAATACAAAACAGAAGAAAATCAAATTCAAAGATATTGCCTGTGGATCTGAAATATTACTTTTTGACTATCGAGGAAACTTCTTTAGGTGTACCCCACCGATTTTAATGAAATTTTGCACACTTATATTGCTATGAAAAATAGTGGACACGTAGTTTTTAAACGATCCTCGTCAAGGTTTAAGAGGTGAAAATTACCCCGAAAATTCACCAATTTTTCATTTTTTATCAATAATTTTTTATTAAAAATTTGATATTTCTTCCAGGTCTTAACAAATCGATTTCGAATTGAAAGACGAACATTTTATTTTTTTTTCATTGTTCTAACTCACCTAGGTCAAAAGTTATTGGCAAAAAACGAAAAATTGGTGAAATTTTGGGGGTAATTTTCACCTCTTAAATCTTGACGAGGATCGTTTAAAAAATACGTGTCCACTATTTTTCATAGTATACAGGGTGTTTCAAAAATTGAGTGCAAATATTTTAAGGACGTATTGTTGGGATCAAAATAAGACTTTTTTTTCCTATAAACATATGTCCTAAAATGCACCCTCTTTGAGCTATGCAAAATTATAGGTGACCTTTCACCCCCTTAAAATTAGATTTCCATAATTTTTGAAGCAAGAAATGAATAGAGCACCTAAAAAAGCAAGGGCTTACAAATTTTCAGGAAATTTGACCGATAACTATAGTCACAATTTAACATAATCGATTTTTTTTACTCAACTTTCCATGGCTATAGCTCAAAGGGGGTGCATTTTAGGACATATGTTTATAGGAAAAAAATCTTATTTTAACTCCAACAATGCGTCATTAAAATATTTTTACTCAATTTTGAAACACCCTGCATAATACAAGTGTGCAAAATTTCATTAAAATCGGTGGGTTATTCCTCGAGATATTCCTTTGTAAGTGTTTTTCGCTATAAAGACATCATCAAAAACTGTCATTAAAATAAATCGAAATACAATATATTTACCTATTTCAACAATAGTCACTTTTCAAAACTGACCAGTTAACCATTTCTCAATGGCATTGACTACAATACTACTAGAATTACTATCGATAAGTCGCAAGAGAGTTGTGAAAAGTGCCCAATTTATGATCATCATTGATTTGTCTATTTTCATAATTAAAAATTACAATTTCTTGTTTTTATATTTTTCTTATTAGACCTTGGCTTAGATCTTTTATGTCCCTATAAAACAGATTCTTTTTTTAGCTTTCGTAATGAGGGAAAGACTTGTTCAGTAGATGATGAAACAAGATTAACTTTGAAATCTACGGATGAAAGTCAGTGTATACATTAGATGAGAAGGTGGAAAGGAAGTAACGTATAATTTCATGTACTATAGACACTTTCTTTGAATAATCCTATGACACTAATTCTACACTTCTATTCACGCAGGGACCTTGAGCCGAATGAATTTCTAAAAGGAACTTAAAGATTTAAACTTCAAATCAAAGTTCAAATTTCTGAAATTTTTCTGATTTATTTTTAAATCGCTTGCATTTTGATGAATTTTTCATAGATTGACAATGCTGTTCTGTTTTCTTGATGATGTGGTGAATTTATTTTTGTATTCTTACATATAAAAAATTGGTCATACTTCTTGTCTCTTTCGACCACTGTGAAATCAGTAGTGTGTCTCATTGGCTTCCTATCATATTGAATATAAGTGTATACATGTACGTATTTATATTTTCAGGGTCCCATTTAATCATAGGGTTAAATGAGCTAAAGACTTTAGGCATCGGCATATTTGAGGTGGCAAATTCATTCATAAAATGACTTTTTGATCATCGATTTGAATTTTCCCAATAGTTTTCGTATTTATAAAAAAAAATTGTGAATGTCAATCTCCACAAAAAACTGTTCATGTTCTTACAGGCCGATTAAATGGTGAACTATAAAGGTGCGTACAGACATGCAACAAAACTTCGTATCGTAACAACGTCGCGTAACTAGTCTGGACGGAACTGCGTAACAGCGTAACGTCGTAACATAGTAACATAAAGGCGTTCCATCTGTTGTCGGTTTTTAGTCGCCACATCAAAAGAATGACACGCGCCGATGTTGCACCACTCGTTCGCATGTGTAGACAAGTCTGTGCAACATAGTCGTTATTTATTTTCCATTTTGCTTTTATATTCACTATTAATATGGAGTGGCCACGAGAATCTATCATAGATTTTATAAACAGTTATCGCTGTAAGGAAATTTTGTGGGATACAAAACATCCTAAATATTATAACAAAATAAAAAAAAACGATGCTTGGGAAGAACTTGCTGTCGAATTTAATACGACAGCAGATGAGTGCAAAAAAAAAATGAATGGTCTATTGTCAGCATTGAGGCGAGAAAAAGCCAAAGTCAAAAAAAGTCACAGTACAGGAACAGGTAAGTAAATTTTACTTTTCTTAAACAATTTTATTTACTTTTTAATAACAAACTGGCTTTATTATTTATTATAGGGCTTTCAGATGTCTACGAAAGTAGTTGGTTTGCGTTTAAAAGTATGCAGTTCCTTTGGGACAAATATAAAGTCCGGAAAACACAAAGCACTGTAAGTATTAAATTTTATTACGCATAATTATCCTGCCAATGAAGTTGACCTTCAGTTTGAAAGTATTCTGCCAGTTTGTCTCTAATTAGTTTTGCGTTCTCCGTCGATCTTCTGGGAATATTTCTAAGTGGATATAGCGAAGATATTGCTTCATTTGTGCCCTCTGCAATTTCTTGAATTTCAGCATTGATTCCACGTGGGGTATACAGGACGGAAGATGTCGAACTATTCCTTAAAAAATTATGTAAATGAACTACTGTCATTACAACAAGTTCAGCAGTTGTAGGTTCTAGTAACATGGGTTTACGAAGTACTCTAAAAACTGCTGATGTGATACCGAATACATTTTCAACAGTTCTTCGTGCGCGGGATAATCTGTAGTTAAATATTCTTTGAGATGATCCTTTAGAATGTATACCCGAAAATGGTTTCATTAACGAATCAGTAAGAGCAAATGCCTCATCTCCAATGAAAAAATAAGGAATCTTGTGTTCCATGCCATTTATACTTTCTGGTTCCGGAAAATTCAATTTATTATCCATTAATTTCGCGTAAAGGGAGCAATTTTTAAATATACCGCCATCTG
>JABRWK010000035.1:491128-533224 GCA_013372445.1 Hypothenemus hampei | reverse complement strand
GCATTATCCTTTTGGTATATTTACAAGGTTCTTTGAATCTATACAATAGCGCCTTGTCTTGGATAGCCATTACAATTAGGATTTCATGCCATAAACTCATACAAGTTGTACATGTTCTCTCATATCTACAAAAAAAGAAACAATTAGTTTCAAAAGAATACCTATTTGTTTGAATAGGTTCTGTTCTGTTCCTACAAAAATTAAATAAATTCTTAGTTACGATAATAAATAAGGAACTAAGAAACAAATCAGTATAAACATAAAGTCATTGTATTAATAACACTGGTCGACAAATTTGGGTTTATTTTTGGCCACATGGACTACAATACTGTTTTCCTAAAGAATATTGTGCGCAGAATCCAAATCCGGTCTCAGAATTGCTCCACCACGTCACAATTTTGAGATAATCAAGTTTACATATTCAAAAAATGATGTTTGTAACCTATTTCAAGAACTTATATCTCAGTAACAAAATGTGTTTAACAATTTTTGGAGGATGCATTGTATAGTTCCATTCTCTAACTTTAAAACACGTTGTTGCTTTTTATTACACGATTATTTTTCGCTGAGATATTCAAGTTTAAAATTGAGCGAAAAAAGCCTGTGTCGAGCTGCTTTTCATAAGCCACCTAATTAAACATACCTGTCAAATTGACACTTGCTATAAAATGTGAATTTGGCAGGTATGGTTAGTTGGGCTGCTTATGAAAGGAATTTTTTTAATTGTTATACAGGACGTTTCTAATTTTGATGTATAAATTGTACGTGGTAATACGTTCCACGTGACAAGTTGAAAATTGAACAAAAAAATTTTTTTAAGATTTTCGTTTCTGAAATACAGGGTCATTAATAGTTTTTGTCCGAAATTATTTTCGTCGATATTTTCGCAACGGATGAACTAATTTTAATAAAATTTGACATACGTATAGTGGCCATACAATGTGTTTATCCTATGCGATAGGCAATTTAAAAAAATCAGGACCGGACTTGCCATTTTCATTTCAAATTATTAAATAACACCCTGTATGTTGAAAATTAATAAATTGTTACATCCTGTCTGAGAGCCTATAAAAAGGTCTCTGAAATGCCAGTGAAACATTTTTCGGCACTACTTTTGTTTAATTTCAATTAAATCAGAAAATTATATAACTAGCAAGGGGCAGGTCATTCCATAAAAAAAGACGACATTGAAAAATATAATTACGAATTGAACGTGACACGGCTAGGTCGATATTGTTTAAATATTTAATATGTTAACATTGAAAAGAAATGTGCAACAGTAAGCATATTCTAATTGTTTTGTTTAAGTATTATATAAAAGGTTACGAATGGTCAAATAAAGTTAGTATTGTATTTTAAGCTTTAAGAGAACATAGTTCTTATTGCTATCGTCAAACGATAAATACCTAATACTCCCCTCGTTCCGTAACATGGTCCTTCGAGCCAACCTGTAGCCAGTGACAGCCCAAGTTCAGTCATCTTCAGCAGAAGAGAATCAGTGTTCAAGATACAAACGCAACAAAGCGTCGCAAAGACTTTCCGTCGCCAGTATCAAAGTCAAAGACAGCAGAAACAGTCTCCAGAAGAAATTAGCAAGTTAATACTATTTCACCTATCAGGATGGAAGACATCATACGCCACACAAAAGCCTAAGAAGTTCTGGCCGAAGAACTACAAAGAATCTATGTAAACATGAAGAAAGATTCATCGTCAATGAAGGCCCAATCATATATAAAAGATAAAGCCGCCACCGTCGAAAAAATATGGGACGAAATCAAGCAGAACCATGACGAAATCATAAGCCTCAAAGACGGGAAAACTGAAGCTGCAGCATACTTCAAAACCCAATACTTCAATCAAATCAACGATAACTACAAAGACAACATCAAGTATATCAGCGTTACAGAAAAAGCCATCAGTGAAACATCAATCAAGCAAGAAACTGATCAACATAAACGCATGTCTAAGGAGATGAAAATTCGCATCGACAATCTCCAGGACTTAATAATTCAAGCTGAAACGGAAATTCAAGAATCAAAACCAACAAACATATACAGATGGCTCAACAGTGAAATTGAAAAGCAATGGGAAATCATTTTTCAGTTAAACGTATCAATTCAAATCAATACGACGGAAGGCATAGAGTCGGACCTCCTAACCAACTAAATTCAACAAATGAGAAATCTATACAGTGAAATTTCGGAAAAACTCAGCACCAAAATAGAGGGTAGCACCAATGAGACCCAACATCCACGGCAACCAATACGATCAAATGTAAAATTACCAGAAATCAAAGTGCCAATATTCGACGGAAGATACGAAGATTGGCCAACTTTTCAAGACCTTTTCACAAAGATAATTCATGAGAACCGGTCAATCTCAAGAATAGAAAAAATGCAATATCTGAAAACATACGTACGAGGGGAAGCAAGCCGAACAATAAGTCATTTCCAAGTAAATGAAGTCAACTATGAAGCTGCATGGGAAGAACTAACTGACATGTACGACAACAAAAGACTCATCATCTCAAGGTTAATTAAGAAAATTATGGAAACACCCAACCAATCGAACGAATCCGCTGAAAAGCTGAGACAATTATACCACACGATTCGGGGATGCATGGGGTCAATAAAATTAATGGGAATAAACGTTCAGTCATGGGACCCTTTAATTATTTATATCATAACAAAGAAGTGGGATTCCAAAACCAACGAACTATATGAAGCGTCTCTAAAAAATCCACTCGAGGTCCAGAACCTTGGGGACCTACTAGCTTTTCTTCGCATGAGGTTCCAAGCCATTGAATCATCAGCCGAGAAGAAATACAGTCCAAGCCGTCCAGTCATGCAAAACACGTCATATACACTCAGCAGCTCAAATAAAAAACTCGTTTGCACATACTGCAAATCGCACGGACATAGCATCTACCAATGTCAAAAATTCAAACAATTACAACCAGCAGAACGCATCAAAGCAGTAAAAGAGAAAAAGATATGTTTGAACTGTCTCATGCACGAATTCACGACAAACTGCCCGTTAAGTTCCTCATGTCAAATTTGTTCAAAAAAGCACCACACGCTATTACACGAAGAACGTCATATTAGGAGCAGCGGAATATCACCAAATCATTCTAGAAGGAATTAAGAAAACAAATAATGGACTATTAGGCCAGAATACAGAATTTGGATGGATCATTCAAGGAAGCACGAAATCCGCGCCAAGAAAACCAGTTAAAGTTAGTTAATTTTCAATCATTTTTTGAAAATTAATAAATGACAAAACTTAAAATCATTTTCCGTGTAATGGATTTTCATATTAATATTGCATTTCTAATGAAGCTAAATTGAGTAAATACTACTTATAACAATTAAAAACAAGATTTATTTTTTAAAGGAAAAAAATAACAAGATAATGAAAATAATAAAAAGTTACATGATTCTGGACATTTGAAAATATCATATTTACATTACAAAAGGAAGAAATTAAAAAATAAGCTAAACAGTAATTACAAATCTAATTCAATTTAACAGTTGTTCAAAGTGTAATCCGCCAACGTCGATGCATCTGCGAGCACACTTTAAAATGTGCCTCACTGACCTTCGAATAATCTCGCAGTCATTTCTTATTTTATTGCACCCTTGATGAATTCTTGCAAGTAATTGTTCCTGATCGTGAGTTTCTATTTCCTCGCTGTATACAAATTCTTTTAATTTTCTCCAGAAATAATAATCGAGGGGCGTGAGATCGGGTGACTTGGCCGGCCAATTAATCGAACCCCCTCGTCTAACCCACCAGTTATGATAAGTTTCATCTAAATAATGTCTCACTTGTCGATGAAAGTGAGGGTCGGCACCATCGTGCTGATACCACATATTTCTGATGTTAATTCCTTATAATATCTGGGGCAATATATTGTTTAAAAAATTTAAATACACTTCATCACTTATAGTCTCTCTTCAAATATGTGAGGTCCAATTAAATGATTATTAAGTAAACCACACCACACATTAATGCTAAATCTATGTTGGAAATGTTTTTGTGATATGGTGCACGGATATTCTGCAGCCCATACAGGATTGTTTCTGGTGTTAATAATACCATCACGAGTGAATAACGCCTCATCGGTGAAAAGTATTCTCGTTATAGTTTTTTCATGAGGTAGAACCCATTTACAGAAAGTTAATCTTGGCGCCGCATCACCTACTTCAAAACGCTGAACTTTCTGAACATGAAATGAATATAAATTTTTGTTTTTTTAACGTTTTCCACACCGTTTTTGGTGGAACCGCTAACTGGGAACTTATCTTACGCACACTGGTCTTAAGGATACGGATTCTTTATTAAGAGTTAATTACTTATTAATCTTTTTTTTGATATAGCTTCAGCAACTATATAATTTTATTTTTTAATACAAAATTTCACTTGCCGATTCCTTATTCACAATTTTGTATATTCTACCAGGCATACAGAAGAGACTGAGTCTCGTTTTATGACAAAAATTGAACCAAACTGTACAAAACTCAGAAAATCTCTGCTGAAAATTTATAAAATCACACACCAATGTTTGGTGTTCAATATGCAACAGAAATGAAGCAATCAATCCGAAAATAGTTTAAAAAAATCTTAATAATTCCGACGCTATTTTATCAGAAACCTTGGTAACGATTTAATTTATCCCCTTAATTAATGTTTGGAAGATATTATTAAAGTTATGAGGCATTCTTGTTTCTTTTTCATTGTTGATTTGTCCTCTTGATATATTAATAAAGTTTTCTGATAGTCTGATCTGGTCTTAGATCAGACTATCACACTGCCCTTACAATCAAGATTTCAGCAACAAACTCATACAAATAGTGCGTACTCTCTCATATCTACAAAAAAAAATTAATTTCAAAAGAATGTCTATTTGTTTGATTATGAAATGATTTTTATATGTACTAAATCCTGGCATCATACTGTATCTAGTTAAATGACATTTTCAATGCAGCAACTCTGTTAGAATTTGTTCATAATCCGTAGGCAACCATAAATACATTCATTGGTATAAAAGGAAAACAGTGTAAAACATAGTGGAAAAAAGTAACTTAACTTAAGCATGCATCTCCTACTAATGGTTGCATTGTCCTCTTAATATATTTAAGGTTTTCTGAGCCTCTAAAATAGCGCCTTGTCAGTCAAAATTTCACGTCACAAACTCATACAAGTTGTAGATGCTCTCTCATATCTACAAAAAAAGAAACAATTAATTTCAAAACTTCTTCAAAACTATGCTTATTTGTTTGAATAAGAACTGCATTTTATATGTACTAAATCCTGGCATCATACCATTTCTAGATAAATGAGATTTTTAATACAGAAGTTCTTCCAAAAAATACCATTATCAAAAAAATAATTATGTCACTTTATTAACGTTAACTCTAGAACATTAATATGGTACCTATATTATAAATATACCTATATTAATAACACTAGTTTACAAATACATTTTTTTTTGTCTTAGAAATGTTTACTGTTTCCGATTAAGTTTAATATGCTGATTTCAAAAGTGAAAAGATTTTGTTGCTAGCAGCTCTAGTTTTTGAGATGATTTTATACAGTGTGGCGCACTTAAGATGAATACAGTATTGTAGTTTTTTTACTTTAGAAATGAAAAAATAATTATAGAGCTCCATAAAGTGCATGTTTTATTAAGGTATCTAGCATAGACGACATATCAGTGCGCCGCTTACTGCGACTGTTAAACAAAGCCCAATTTCTAATATTTGGTTTCGGTGTTAGAGATATCGAAAAAAGTTATTTGAAAAAGTTGTTCAGAACTTTATTTTAACACATAGACTGCCACAATGTTAAAATAAAAACCACAGATCTGGCCAATAGTAGTATTTATTTTTCTTTTTTCCCAGCAAAACGCATGAGAAGATATATTTTGTATTCAAATGTTTGTTACATGACAGACTCTTATGCCTTTTTAAGTGAGAGACGATCGGTATTGTCGAAATTGTGAGACACAGCATGTGTGTCTCATGGCAGTCTACGTGTTAAGCTTATGTATCGATTTTCAGCCAAGAATTCGCATTTTTTATTTTTGTATAAAATAATATAACTGTATAAAATCAGGTAGCTGTATCTCAAAAACTAGAGTTGCTAGCAACAAAATCTTTTCACTTTTGAAATCAGCATGCTAAACTTAATCGAACAGTAAAAATTTCTAAGGCAAAAAAAAAATTATTTGTAAACTAGTGTTATAGAATCAATAAAAACAAGTTCAGCTGCTTCAAACATTGAAATGCACCTCCATACAAGTACATTTTCATTCCTGTGTTTTACAGTAGGTGTAATATTTTTAAATTCTTCTCCCTTCCTTTGCAACAACATTCTTCGTCCATCTTACTTGTTAGTCAAAAATACCATATTTACTCTCAGCACTGAAAATAGCGATATTCTACCATGTATTTTTTTAAGATACATTCTTTTACATAATTCAATCTTTTCTTCCGATTTACTTTATTCATGAAGAGTTTCATTCTGGCAATTCTACCGTTATAATCATTTTCCTTTAATGGGTGATTTATTCATCAGCTAATTTTGGTACATTTAAAGCGAGTTCTTAATTTTTCTAACGATTGTTCTCTTATCACGCTCTTTCTATTTTTTCGGTTGACTCTTTTGTGGCATACGATCCGTTAGCTACTTTAGATCGTCTAATGATATCTGGCAATGTTCTCTTAATTACAGTAAGCACGTCAGCAACTTATTTTTATAAGATTTTCCTCTTATATTATGGAAAATCAGAGTCATATGTATAGTCAAATTTGTATTTCTTTTGCAAGCCATTAGAGCTGTCAATGCCATTTAGCAATTTAAGTTATTATTTTTATCATCCCTTCAGTTATTGTGGATGTAGTATTAAAATAACCTTAGATTTGTATTTTGCAGCATAAAAATTTTTTTATTTGAAGTGTCCGAATATTAAAGTCACACAGAATATAAACATTAACTCATTTCCATTGTGTTATTTATTGGAAATTGTATACCATCTTGTATATGTTTAATTCTAATTTCAGTAAAACGATATGGTAGCAAAATGAAAATATCCTACTGTTCGAATATTAAAGTTACTCCCTGTATATATAGTAATGGACAAAAGTATATAGACATATCGTCGCCTCAGAGCAACACTAAGACATATAGTATACATTACTTATATCCTACTGTTGCCCTGAGACGACGATATGTTTAAAGAATAATTATAATTATTCTGGTTTAAATTAATGGTACAAATATTTACGTTTAACATGCATTGCAATAGTACAAAAAAAGTCTCTAAACGACCATATTATATTATACATATAGATACAACAAAATGTTTATAAAAAAACATATAATATTGCCATGTAATAAAATAGTTTTGAACAGTAAACATTTTCTATTATAACCACTATTTTATTTACATATTAAACAAATTGTTTTTTTTTTATTGTAATTAAACCAAAATATTAAATGTTATGTATTATATATTTTTTCAAATAAAATCCGTGCAATTTAATATTAACTGTACCTAAAATTAACATACTGTAAATATTATAAACAACTTTTCGATATTATTCCCTTTTGATGTGACTGCTTTCAGTTGACAACGGAGAGAATTAACCAAATTTGTTATTAATGTTAACTATATTTTATCCTATTCTTCTTGTAATTTTTCTTTCAATTCCTTTTTATTGTTTATAATGTATGCTTTTATTTTACTATTGTTCCAAATTAGATGTTCAATTTGATTTAAGTCAGATGATTGGCATGGGTGATTAACATACTGTTGATGTTATAAACAGTCTTTTGCTAATCGCGACGCTTATTTGGAATCATTATCGTGTATGAAAATAAATAACGATCAGAGACCCAACTTTTCGGCATTACTCTTAAGGTTGGATTTTAAAATATTGACATGTACTTTTTGCTGTCCATAATTTCATCTATGAAAACCAAATTTTCCATTCGTGCGGTCAAGATGAAACCACAAACTATAACGCTTCCACCTGCATATTTTGTAATTCCTATTTTTCATTTCTTTTTTGTTTCTTAGCATACCTTAATCATTTCTTTATTAATTTTAAAAATAAAAGGCTTTTTGCGAACAATCTTCACATTGCAGTTATGCTTCCGTGGGACATTACAAAAACTCTCATCATTGCAATAAACATTCAAATAATTCTTGAACTCTTTTTGTTGACTTGCATTGAAGATATTTTGGAATTTTTTTTATCTCATGTACAACATATCGTTCGTGATGTTCTTTGATGTTCCAGGGACATCCTGTTCAAGGTGTTGCTTTAATTGTGTTATATTTTCCATATCGCTCAGTGGCACATTGTACTGTGGATTTTGATTTTTTTAGTATATTGGCAACTTTATTCATTGAATTGCCTTCATAAAACATGTTAATTGTCGAAAATCAGATAATACTTCACAATTTTTTGAATTCATAATAAACTGTTTTCAACTAACAACCATTGTAAATTTAGATTATTACAATGCAAAAGAAAAAACTAAAAAATCAGACTAAATCCTATCATATCTTTCGCAAGTAAAGAGTAGTTTTTTTAATACATTCATGAAGTGGATTTTTGTGATAAAATATCTTCTATTTTTATTTTTCTTGGTATTTCCCAATAAATAATAAATGGGTTACAGGAATAATTAGTAACATATTTTTCTAAGTTTTGCTTGTTATATACTGTTAAAAAATATTGGATTGTTTTAATTTATTTATGGTTCCTTGAATAAAATTTCGATAAAATTCGATCGTATGGAGATTTTTTTACCACTGTATAATACCAGCTAAGAACGGAATATATAAGATATTTTTGTCTGTTCTTTATTTCGAATAAAATTTGTTTGATATAAAGAACATTTTTATATGGACAAAAATATACACAACTTACTGCTTTGAAATTCCTAAAACATATTTAATTTTCATCAATAAAGAATTAATATTTATATAGCATTATAATTGCCTAGCACCTTCTTGGCTTATAGACTATAAAAATCTTTTAATAACTTAATAACATTGTCGATTTTTAACTATTTTTGTCGTTTTTTGTACGTCAGTTTCTTTTGGAAGTGCCTAGGGCATTTGTATAACTTGATGGCTATGTGCGATGCCATCCCTGCGACCAGTACATACAGGAGTGGCATGATATGGCCTTTCAATGGGTTCACTATGTTGAATTCGTTGTTGATAACTTCGTTGCTGGAGGATTTCTTTGATTTTGAATTACTCATTTCATTAGTTTTTGTATACCTATATGTTTTTTTTATTATATAGGTAATACACTGTTGGAAGATGGCCCCAAATCATAATGTACCATATTGCTTATTTGTTGCTAAGTTAAACTTAGAATCTAATCTTTCTTTCTGTGCGTTTAACATCTAACTAATATCATCTGATCCGAAAAAATTTGTTTGCCCCATTATTAAAATAAACTCGTTGCCAGTCGCGTATGGTTTAATGAAGGTGGCGTGTGTTAATTCCAATAGGACTTTCCTATTCTTAGATAGAAGAAGTTTTTTACTGGGGTAGTCTAAAAATAAACCGAGATCACTTAACTTTTTTTTTCACGCAATCCATGAAGTTGCAGTTCGGTTTTGATTTCTGAAGCAACTTTAAAGGAGCTTTTTGATGACATTTATTTTATTAATTTCATCGCTTTACAACTAATTTTTTCAGGGCATCCATATTGGCGTTTTGATATTTTTGATTTTTATGATATTTATTACCAATTGCCACACAAATGGCTTTTCGTTTTAAATTTAGTAGCTTTGTAATGTCATTTTGTCGTTGCCCATTTTTCAGTACCTTAGTTGTCGTGACCAAAAATGTTTTAATATAGCACTAAGATAATTCTATTCTTGATGTAAAACTCACATTTTTTTAGTTGTTTATTGGAATTTATAATCTGACACAAAATAGACAATAAATAAGTTATATGAAGTAATTATCATGAATACATCAGTCTACATTAAGAGAGATTCATAAAATATCACAGATGATTTATTGGAAAATCGTTCTTGTACCATAGCTAGCATTATATTTTGACAATAAATATTTGTAACATTAATTTAAACCAGAATAATTGCCATCAACTGTTTGTCAATATACTTCTGTCTATTACTGGTGATTAAATTAGTGTTCAAAAACGAAATTTGATATTTATGGTGCTCAGATCCTCTTTTTTTCAGGAATTTTTATTCCTCGATTGCATTTTCAGTTCTCTCAGTTTAGCAGATATATATGTATATTTTGAACATATTAGGTATTCAAAATGTTCTATTGGATCCGTGTTCGAACTTTTCACTTGATAAACAATATATGAATTTTATTGAGACCATTTAGTACTTAGCCAAGTGAAATTAGGAATTGTCCTGTAGAATTAAAAAATATTCTCCCTCAAACAGACCTTATTAGATTAGATGTTCAACCACAAGGTTCACAGTTCGACTTTTTAAAATCTTTTTTCTGTTTGAGTGGAATTCAAGAGGTTACGGGTAGGTTCGAAATAATTTCTTAACACCGAAGTAAAGACCGCTCTTAAAACAGTTTGAGTAAGAAAAAGTTCATCTCTTATATTCTTTTCGTTTCTACATCGTTTTCGTCCTTGCCTCTGTGACATTAAATTCCCGTGTCATTAAAACGTATAATTACAAGACTTATTGTAGAACTCTTTACTTCTAATATATTGGCAACGTAATGCTCAGAATATCTATCAACATGTAATATTACTGTTTGCTCAAATTCAATTTTCAAACTTCAACCTATTCCTATTGAATATCCAAAACATAGAAATAACAATAAATGTTTTAACCAGAAAAAAGACTAACTGATAAATTTGTTTTTTAACAAATTGTCATTATTAATAAATAATGTATTAATTAAGTTGAAATTATTCTTTAAAATAAAAACTTGTATGTCAAACTGCGAAAAGGGGTTAAAATCTTACTAGATACATATTACATATTTACATTTTCAATAAAATTACATAAGAATCAAGATATATATTTTTGGATTTAATATATTGATACGTTAGTTTTGTAAATATTCAGTAAGTAAATTATTAATACCGATACTTTTTAAAACTAATTGGAAATGGAAAACTATAAGGTCGAACACAAAGTATGATTGGGCCAGAGATTGAACATCCTTGCTGTATTAAATATAAAAACTAATTGCGATCTGAACGATGTCCATGTTTTGATTTCAAATGATTTATCAAAGATATTTTTTGATGAAAAGCATAACCGCAGTAATCACAAATATATGGTTTTTCATTAGTATGTTGTCTAAAGTGAATTTTTATAGAATACCTACTGCAAAAACCTTTATCACATTGTCCACAAGTATAAGGCTTTTCTCCAGTATGAGTTTGCATATGTTTTCGTAAATCGCGTACTTTTTTGCCACACAGAGTACATGACACTTTTCTAAAATCAGGATCTATAAATAATAATTAATACTAAGCATGTTAGAATTCTTGAATGAAAAGGAATAACCTTGATGTACCCTTAGATGTCTTGTGTGTTCCGACTTTAGTTTAAAACTTCTGCCACAAATTTCACAAGTAAAAGCTGTATCGGAGTGTAATAATTTGTGGCCTCGAAGTGATTCAGAATTCTTCAATACCTTTCCACAATCCTTACACTTAGACGGGGATTCCGAATGAAGCTTTATATGTTTTTTCAAATTATCATTTCTCACTTTTTTTCCGCATACATTACAAATTCCCGGAACATCATGCTTGGTTTTCTTATGATTGAACAATTTAAATTTTGAATGGAATATTTCATTGCACACTTTACACTTATATGTTATTTTATTTAATGTTAAGGCTCTGATTAAAGTTAAGTCTTCTTCAGGGATAAATTCTGAATCAGAAGCCTCAAATTTGACATGAGATTCGTCATGTTCAATTTTAATATTCTCATTTAAATCAATTTCTCCACTAAAATTTACTGAATCTTCAGATTTTTTCGTTATACTTTCAGGTTTGCAAACTACCACTGTTTTATTTAAGGATTCTAATTTCACTTTAAATTCCAAATCAGTTTTAATTAATTGCTTGCGAAAATTGTAAAATGTATTAATATTATTAAAGCATTCTACACATATATGTTTAGGTAGGTTTGGAATATCCTCAATCTGTAAATATAAAAAATACTTAAGTAGAAAACACAATATATTAGAAATAACCCATTTGCCTACCAAAACTGAAGATAACACTTCTATTTTCTTTATTAGAGTATTTTCATTTTCAAAAAGATTTATTTGAGTTTGCGACAAACGTAAGCAAGTTCTACATGCATTTTCTAGATTCATAATGCATTTGTAGTTTTATAAATGTTAAATCATTCAAATAGTAATCATTTACTAGGTTACTTTGTTAAATTTTGTCAGCTTGATATGGTTAGAACCTGAATTATTTGATCTGTATGAAACGCAAGGTTCCAAAAATTTATTTTAAATTACCAAAGGCTCAGAACTTCACAATAAATACTCAAAACCAGTAAAAACAAAACTATAAACAAATAATTAAAAACTTTTTGACATCACGGTTATTGTCAATAATGTCAAATGTCAGTAAACTCGGAATAGTAATGTACTACACTTGTTTTTTTTAAATACTGCTTTACGGCTTATGTTTGAAACAATGTTGCCAAGGTTACTGATTTATCGGTAGATGTACCGATTCAAATCAACCTATACCAATAATTGTAAAAACGCAATGTTAATAAAAAAAAACATAAAATATACAAAAAACGATAATTTGCCATTTAATTAATTAAACATAATAGAAAACTAAATACGTCTAGAAATAATTTGATTTCTGCGATTTCCTGCTTCCGTATTGATAAAGGATAAAAAAGAAAAAGTTGTCAACAAATCAAAATTGCCATCCAATATTTAAAAATTTTAATTACATTAATGTGTTTACAATTATATGAACAGTGAGTACATTATAGAAGATTCTTATGTATTTTATGTTCCTTAAAAATATCTAGGATCTACTAGTTGCAAAATTAAAATTTTGCCCATTAAATAGGAATTCAATCTAGTTCAGTCGGTTCAATTTATCAGAGTAAGTAAAAAAGCTATTAATTGGCAACCTTGGAAAGAGATTCGTACGCGATTGGGGTAACATACCTTCCTGGTCGAGGAACCCCTTGGACTAGATTATTCTTATTACTCCGAGGAAAAACCAGTAATCATTAAAATCAAACATTATTTACAATAATCTGTATTCTACAGAGTTTGGTTCAAATGCGTTGTTCAGCGAGTTGCCATATGCTCATCAATTTATAAACAATAAAATGTTATTTACCAACATTTTTTCTTTTATTAAATAATTTCCTCTATATTGTAAGTAATTATGTTTTTGTTCTGAAATAAAAAAATGCGTCCATCGATTTTTCACAAAATTGACAGCTAAACGACTTAGATCATCTGGGAACACCAGATTGAAATATAATACATATAATGTAGTATTATGATATAGAGTAGTTAAAATGATGAATATGTGTAGATTTGGATGCGTTTAGAAGAGATATGGGAGCTCCATTGACCTCCGTGATCTAGTTGACATAATCTTTTTTTGACGGTGCCCAAGGTGTGAACCTGGTCGACTAGATATCTATATGCCAGTAATAATGAGTAGTATGTGAGTTTTATCTCATTAAACATCCCTTATTTAAACTTTGGATTTCAAGTAAAGCTTTATTATTCTCTACTCTTTCAACGCTTTAACTTCGCATTCTCTTAATATTGATATTTGTAGTCATCAATGCTGGACAGAGATGAGCGAAAAATCGCAACCTGTCACTAATTATAATTAGTAACATTCCCTCTTTCTAATAATTATTAGAAACGAGAAAAATTGATTCTAAAACAAAACAATATTCCTTGTTTTTTCTATGTGTCTGTTATTTTAGACGTGGATATTAGCGAATTGTGTTGTATAATGTTTCTGGAGAAGTATTTTTAATAAAATTTAACAATTTTTCTAATAAATGGCGCTTGCAATTCAATTTTTGATATTTTGTGATATTACCTCTTTTTCTCTTGTGGTCTTCAATTGCTATTGCAACTGGATCGCTTATAAGTTCTGTCCCAATCGATAGAGACCTTGTTTTTGCAATTAACTTATGTTAATTTCCAAGTCGACATATTATTTCCAGAACCATGCTGCCAGCTTTGTATAAAAAATATCTTATTGACACCAATAACGTCTTAAAAATTATGGTATTACATATTATGAATTACTACTGCCTGTTCTTTCGTTAGTATAGAAAATATCATATCTATAACTGCCCATTTCCTAAACGATTATTATCAATCGATTTCATTTTTATTGGAATGTTCTTAATTAACTGATCGATATACCGCGGCAACTCTAGCAAAAATATTAAATAGAGTTGTTACACAATGGAAAACACAAAGTAAACTTTTTTTGGTTTCAGATAATTCAGTACATAGCAAAGCGCCTATAAGTAGGTTACGTTGGAAAGAGTGGACGAGTTCGGCATTAACATCTTGAAGCCTCCGCGATGTATTCTACTTGTCGCTTACGGGATCTGTGACATCTTATAGGATTTATGATCACGTAAGTGACACTTCTGACACATCGCCGAGGATCCGAGATGTCAATGCCGAACTCGCCCAGTATTACTGCTTTTTTGTTCATGCCTTTAATTTAGTGGTTAATGACGAACTGAAAAATAATAAAATTGCAAAATACAAAACTAAAATCCTACAAATTAAATTAGGAAAAGAAAACCTCTCTTAAAACTGTTCAAAGTTCTGTTTCGATCCATTTGTAGGAATCGCACCTTTTACATGGTTAAAAGATTAATAGTTTTGGAAGAGGCTGTAAAAGCTCTCAATTTCAATAATTAATGAGGAACAAGACTAAACGCTAGTGCAGTAGGAATTTATTAAACAATTAGTCCAAATTCTAAGACCTTTTAAAACAATCGTGATCAAAAATATTTCGGAAATATAGTATAGACCTGATAATCCGGATCAATTAAAATACACGTCATCCAGATTACTGAGTATCCGGATTAATGTGACCTTTCGTATTGCTATAGATAAACATAAAAAACTACTTAATACGTGTGTATTAGTGAAAATATAAAAATAATACAATATGTACACTGTGTTTATTTTATTTTGGTACCCTTTTAAACGACTGTAATCATTATTTTTTGACATAGAGATGTTAATTAAAAACAAGANACAACGTTGATATTGAAACCAGGTATATAAATTCATTGTATTAAAATGGATTAGGTACTTTAAAGTCTTGTCTAGATTTATGGTGGATACCAACATTCATGGTTGCGTTTGGATCGAATTACCTCCTGAAAAGTGGCACCTTAGAACAAACACCTCAGGCCTTAATAAGGTATCTCAATGTCAAATCGAATGTGATGTTTCTTGGGAGGATTTTATTACTCATGCTCCTGAAGGAGATTGGGGTGATGTAGCTCAGTTTCGTATTGTAAGCTTTGATATTGAATGTGCCGGTCGTAAAGGTATGTTACATGAATAACTAATATAATTATGATGGGATCTAAAGGCTACAAACTAAATCCTAAGTATAATTTGTTAACGTTAACACAGGATGTTTTGCTTTTTGTGGAATTTGGGTTTAAATTGAGATAGGAGACAAAGTTGATTCCTGTCAATCAATATTTGTTTATTTATTCCATATTTATTTATTAAAGAAATGATTTCTGCTTTTGATATATAATCGAAATATGTAATAACATCAACACACAAGGTGTTCAGTGTTTTTAAATGAGAAGAAGAAAGAAAAATAGAAAGTATTTTGATCCTGTTCTTTTGTCGATACCATATTAAGACTAATTTTTATTTTGTTAAAAACATCTGTACATTTATGGTTTTTTTTTTAGGTATCTTTCCTGAACCAAATATCGACCCTGTTATTCAAATTGCAAATGTTATACAACTTCATGGTGTAAAGGAAGTGATGGCAAGGAATATTTTTTGCTTGAAATCTTGTGCTCCTATTGGCCATGCAGAAGTAACTAATAGAATGTGTTATTTTGCCGTGAACGAGTTTGTATTCAGAAATATTTTAGGTATATTGTTATGAAGAAGAAAGGGATATGTTAGCAGCTTGGGCAAATTTCATAAGAGAATTGGATCCAGACATTTTCACTGGATACAACATAAACAATTTTGATTTTCCCTACCTACTTGAAAGAGCTAAACATCTAAAAGTTCCAGATTTCGATTATTTAGGAAGGCTTCTTAACGTTAGGTACAGTTTTGATAAAAGTTTACGTTTTTCTAGGAAAGTAATCAAATTTGTCATTTTAGATCTCAAATTAAAGAAACAGTAACCCAAACTAAAATAGGCAAGAGAGTATATAAATCTATAAACTTTGAAGGCCGGGTACCTTACGATATGCTCATAGTAATAAAAAGAGATTTCAAACTGCGTTCTTACACATTAAACAATGTATGCCAAGAAATTTTAGGAGAACAAAAAGAAGATGTTCATTACAGTATTATTACTGATCTTCAAAATGGAGATGAACAAACGAGAAGAAGGTATGGAGAATCAACCTTGAACCACCTGATTAACGCAGGGTGTCTTACGAATATGAGCGTCTATCCGTATATTAAAACCAATAATTACACAAATTTTAAAAATTTACACATGGCATGCCTTATCGCTGAATAAAAATGAATATGAAACCATTAGCGGTTATATTAAAAGTATAGTGAAGAGTAGAAATTCCAAACGTTCTATGTGCCTTTTGCCTACCTTTTTACTCTTTTAACTTTATTAACAACTTTGTTATTGGTAATATATGGATAAACTGGGCTGTAACCAGTGTAATTAAAAAGTAAACATAAACATCTTAATATACTAAAAAATAATAATAAAAATAAAAATAAAAACATAATTGAAATTGGCACTTAGAACGTTTGGAATTTACACTCTTCAAATGTGTTTTTGAATGTGAAAAAAACAATAACACTTTTTTAAATGTGTAATTTTTGGCTAATTTCAAAATTAGTGTCATAAAGTTCTATGCAGATGTTAAGGAGAAATGATTAATTAAGATGAATAAAATAATTTTAACCAATAATTTACCGGGTGTTCATAAAATAATCACAAATTTAAATAATTGAAAGCAAAAAAGTTGTGTATTTTAAACAGAACAACCTGTATGTTTTTTTATTCTTAAATTAATTCTGAATAGATTTCTATAAGGGGTGCCTCTAATCTTGATGTTTTTTCTTAAATAACGGTGTTTCAATTTTTTTAAATAATAATTCGAATTTTCTTAATTAACTTTAAAAACGATATTCTTGTTAAACTATGTATGACTGTGTAAAAATTATTATTTTCGTCTTAGATTAGCCGTATATTGTATAAAAGATGCCGATTTGCCTCTAAGGCTCATTAACACAGTTTTAAGTTTCACAAATGATATTGAAATGGCCAGAGTAACGGGAGTACCGGTAACAAGTTTATTAACAAAAGGAGAGCAGGTTAAAGTTGTTGCCCAATTGTTAAGACATGTAAGTTTTTTTAATTTAAAATTCTAAATAATTATTTCAAAAATTTACCTAATTTTAGGCTAGAGAAATGGGTTATTTTATGCCTTTCCATCAAGGACAAGCCAGCTCTGAACAATACGAAGGCGCTACTGTTATTGAGCCAATAAGAGGTTATTATACAGATCCTATTGCAACTCTGGATTTCAGCTCTTTGTATCCAAGTATTATGATCGCTCACAATTTATGTTACACTACTTTAATTAGAAGTCAGCTATCTAAGGAGAATTTAGGGTGAGTTATCTGCAACTTTCCATTATCAGTCTTTGAATTGATTTATTTAATAAAAAGGCTCTCTGATGAAGAAGTGACCCATACTCCAGCCAATTGTTTATTCGTCAAGTCATCAGTTCGTCCAGGACTTTTGCCATATATACTCAAGCATCTCTTGGCCGCTAGGAAAAAGACTAAAACATTGTTGAAGGATGCCAAAGATCCTGTTTTAAAGGCGGTGCTTAATGGTCGACAGCTTGCCTATAAAATATCAGCAAATTCTGTCTATGGATTTACTGGAGCACAAGTCGGCAAATTACCTTGTCTGGAAATTTCTGGAGTAAGTAGCATGTTGAGTTATCTCAATAACTCTGAGAATTCAAAATACAAAAGAACTTATACATATAGGGTGGAGACTTTTATTAGAATAAATTCATTTAAAATTTAGAGATTTGTATTTTGCAAAAACGTTCAGTCACATCAATTTTTATTTTTGGTTGCAGTTTTTTTGATAATAAATTCATGTACAGGATGATCCAAAAGCAAGTTATGACAACCAACCACCAACTTTACTTTTTCAAATTGAAATACCTATTTTATATTTCATTTTTGAATAATTCTGCTTCAAATTCTAAGTATGTTTTGTATATCATATCCTATACCTAAACTCAATAATTACCCAGAAATTTACGATTCAAATATACATATCAATACATAGTATATATGTATATTTGATATCTATATATGATATCTATATATTGTAAACTTCCAACGATATTAATAAAAGAATTTTTCATTATTATAATTTAATGATAATTTACACGATATCTAATATCAATATAAAAACTAAACAGAAAAAGTTCTATTTTTATGATCCTTCGGGATTTATTTTGTGGATATACCTTGTATATCAACATACAAAATTTATGTTACGGATATAAGATAACATTGAATACAATTGATATATATAAAAAAGATCGTTCTTAGCCTATTTTCTCTCACTCAAACTGAAAATGTTTAATATTTTTAAATGGACTGCACAAAGTACAGTTGGCTTATTAGTTGGACATCTTTGATTTAGAGATCTACTCCGCGATAGTTTTGTTGCTCCAATTAACCGTATTTAGGAGCAAAATACTCATATTTAGAACGATTGCTTTTAATTGATGATTTCAATGTCGATTCGAAAGTGCGTCATACATTTGCATACAATTTTACACTACTTGGGATTATAACAGAAAATGTATTACTTTTAAATTTTTGCATAATAATAATAATGAAAGATCATACATAATGGGAACATAAGAATAAAAATATAGACAAAATATTGATTCACTAAGTTCATTAATTTTTTAGAGTGTTACAGCTTATGGCCGCTCTATGATTGAACAAACGAAACAAGAAGTTGAACAACATTATACTATTAAAAATGGTTACGAAAGTGATGCTAAAGTAATTTATGGAGACACTGATTCTGTAATGGTAAATTTTAAAGTAAAAACTTTGGAACGAAGTATGGAGTTAGGTAGAGAAGCTGCCGAATTGATTAGTACAAAATTTATCAGTCCTATTAAATTGGAATTCGAAAAAGTATTAAAGTAAATTGGTGTTAATAACTTAATCTGATGATTCATATTTTCAAGGTTTATTATCCATATTTACTGATCAACAAGAAACGGTACGCGGGTCTTTACTTTACCAAACCAGAAAAGTATGATAAAATGGACTGTAAAGGCATAGAAACCGTAAGACGGGACAATTGTACGTTAGTCGTGGATGTCATTAACACCTGTCTTGAAAAACTTCTAATACACAGGTGAAATATGGTTTTAACTACATTTGAGAAACAGTATTTTGATCCTGGGGGCAGGAGCGTTAAATTAAACATATGTAAAGAAAATGCACGTATTTTTATCAGCATTTCTTGGATTTCTTATAGATATATCATTAAAACATGATGAATAACTGTTGCTTATGGCTATAACTAAAATACGAGTTAATGAAATAAATGTGCCCTTGCTTAATAGAATACATTGATAATAATATTGCAGAGCGAAAGAACATAATTTTTTTTTGCTAATATCAGTTGGTTGAGAGGTGATCCTACGAGATCGTTTTTAATTTTTTTGACTGCTACTCATGCACCGATGCATCATCATAATTTTAGTAACAAAAACATTTCAAAAGACCTTATAGTTTACCTGTCTATCACTATCTGAATCATTTTAAAAATATGGAACAGCAACTCCTAGAATTAGTACCGAAAATATTAGTAGCAGTTAAAGTGTTAAACTGAATCCTTAATTATATAGCATTAAGGAATTATAGCCACAATATTTTTTCTTCCCTCCGTTACAGTATTATCAATGGTGAATTAAAAAGGCAACATGATTTAACACTTATGAATTTTTTATAGAGACCCTGACGGTGCTGTTAACTACGTTAAATTAGTCATATCAGATTTGTTACAAAACAACATTGATATTTCTCAATTAGTAATTACAAAAGAACTTACCAAGGAAGATTATGCAGCTAAACAAGCACATGTTGAATTAACGAAAAAAATGACAAAACGAGATCCTGGAAATGCTCCAAAATTGGGAGATCGTATTCCATATGTTATAATTGCAGCAACCAAGTCTGCTAAAGCTTATGAGAAAGCCGAAGTATAGTCTAAATTTTGTCTTAATTTTTCTATTTCAATAGTATTTTTTAGGATCCTATTTATGTTTTGGAGAATAACATTCCCATTGATGCGAAATATTATCTTGAAAATCAACTTTCAAAGCCTTTAGTAAGGATCTTTCAACCCATACTGGGAGATAATGCTGAATCTATACTTTTAAGTAATAATTTGATTTGATATTACAACAGTTTAATATAAGATTAAAACGGTAGGAGGTGAACATACAAGGACGCGAACAGTCGTGACATCAAAAGTAGGAGCGCTGTCAGCTTTTACCCAAAAAAAGCAACTTGCTTAGGTTGTAAATCAGTCTTACCTAAAGGATATGAAATGGAAGCAGTTTGCCAGTATTGCAAATCCAAAGAGGCCACAATCTATCAACAAGAACTTTGTCATCATAGAATGTTGGAGGACAGATTTGCAGCTCTTTTTACAGGTTTTTTTAAATAAGTGTAGTATTTGTAAAATAATATATAATATTTTTATTATTTTAGAATGTCAGAGATGTCAAGGGTCTTTACATGAAGAAATTTTATGTACAAGTAGAGATTGTCCGATATTTTATATTAGAAAAAAGGTTCAAATGGAATTGGAAATGTCCAAGGTTAAAATTGGAAGATTTGGTGATCCCGTACCAAAAGATGATATGGAGGAGCTATTTTAATCTTCTTTTTTCTTTATTCCGTTGAATTAACGTCACTATTTTAATATAATCTAATATTTTATCTATGCATTTTCTTTCAATTTCGAGAAATGTAACTAAGAAAGACTTTAGCGTATGAAACGATTGAGAATTCCTAAGTGAATAAAAAAGTATGTTTCATGTACCTGATACTCTAGTGGAAATTGTAAAAAGGTCAAATTAAGAATAGGATTGATCAAGAAGCACCCATTTCTATTAGGTTTACTATTTTGCTTTAAAAAACCTAAAAAATCAGATAGGATGATCGAAATATAAATTTTTATTTGTATACCAATAGCAATTCCATCCATTTTTTTTTTCATTCTAGTTTTTCCCTTTGTCTTTGCATGTCCAGGTTGCTCTTAACACTCTCTTTCCTATGGCAAAGGTAACCCTTACTGCCCATTTCACCCATTCTTTAAGAGAAATTTTTCTAGCTAAACATAATAACTTTATTATGTTCCAGTCTGTCCAGTGTACGTAATCCTATATCACAGAGAGTTCCGTGATTGTTCTTCCAATTGTACTAAGGGCATATTTATGCATTGAACACGTCAATGTAAGACGGAATTGCAACCACCTTAGATAAACCTTAACTTGCTTTCTCTATCGGTATCCGTGGCTGTTTATTGGTGTAAAAAATAAGACCCAATATGATCATATTATAACTTTTGCTGCTTGTCTATTCGAATTGATTTTGCCGATGCCCTATGCCTCCAATTTTTCACATACCTCAGAATTATTACGAGCAATCGTTGCTTATTTGTCTATATATGTAGAGGTTTTGGCTTTAGTTCTTTACATGCCGGGTAAACCAGTGTAAGTGTATCTGTTCTTTTACAAGTTCGTAAATTCCAGCTTCGCGTCTCTACTCATTCAACTATCTACCATGGATTTGGAAAGTAAATGAAGAATCACAAGTAAAAGGCTCATATACAGACATTGATAATGATCATTAATTCATTTTAAATAGTTCATATTCCTATCGAAATCGACGATATTTTGAGGTCAAAAAATCTCCTGTGATATAATTTCTCAAATTACATATTTCTGGGTATTTGGTGCCGTTTTTAAACTTTTTTCGAAAATAACCATCAATGAGCGTTAGGATTCTAATTAAGTAAATAATAATTAATTATTATTGTGAATAATTATTAATATAAAAACTATTGAAATCGTGATCCTTTTGCTAGAATACATGAATCAATTATGAAACATTCTTGACCCGTATTTACACAAACGTCTTTAATAAAATATATAATATACTAAATTCGGTTTATTCACATACTAAAAGCCTATACTTACTTAAGATAAATGACAACTTCAAACAATTCAAGTTAAATTCAAATTATCTTAAATAAATATTGATCAAAATTTATTTATGTACTTTTAGTAACTTTCAATGAAAATTAAAGAATAAAAATGTTTTATCTAAAAAAATCGAATGACACGAAATATACAATTTCAGTGCTATTTGGTATGGGTTTTTCATGATAATGGGCAAAATTGGCTAAAATAAAACATACTTGATCCTAATAAATCATAGTCTTGATTACAAATACTTGATACAAAATATTCTTTATTTTTTTAAGAATAACTTTACATCTTACAAAGGGGAGCTGCTTTGCTTTCAAAAACTTCAAGATAGTTAATCTAGATATATCTGTAAAAGAGTAGTTTCAGCACTCTCTTCTCTTTCACCATGTAAAAGCAGTAATCAATCACTCTGCTGCAAAACAATTCGTCAGTATATTTTGATTAAAAACCGTGAATAATCCTGTTGGTACCATGCACGAGGTTCCAGACATGTGAATGATTCCAAAAGTCCAGGACTTCACGAACTACTATTGAAAAGCAGGAACAGAATAAGTTCAATCTTCGCCAAAACTAAATGTGAACTCGGTTAACATTTGTCATAATGCAGCTAGGTTATCGGGAAACAAATCAATAAATAATTGTTCTTTTGTTGAAAATTATCAGTGTTTGTGTTCTGTCACAGTTTTAGAACGCTCTAATAGAATAGAATGACCGCATTTTTGTAATATCTATTACCTATTTTACCGTTCACAATATCATTATCATGTATACATTACTGATTTTTCTTATTTTTATTTTCCGTAAACTAACCGCGTTGGGACAAACGCNAATAATTGAAAGCAAAAAAGTTGTGTATTTTAAACAGAACAACCTGTATGTTTTTTTATTCTTAAATTAATTCTGAATAGATTTCTATAAGGGGTGCCTCTAATCTTGATGTTTTTTCTTAAATAACGGTGTTTCAATTTTTTTAAATAATAATTCGAATTTTCTTAATTAACTTTAAAAACGATATTCTTGTTAAACTATGTATGACTGTGTAAAAATTATTATTTTCGTCTTAGATTAGCCGTATATTGTATAAAAGATGCCGATTTGCCTCTAAGGCTCATTAACACAGTTTTAAGTTTCACAAATGATATTGAAATGGCCAGAGTAACGGGAGTACCGGTAACAAGTTTATTAACAAAAGGAGAGCAGGTTAAAGTTGTTGCCCAATTGTTAAGACATGTAAGTTTTTTTAATTTAAAATTCTAAATAATTATTTCAAAAATTTACCTAATTTTAGGCTAGAGAAATGGGTTATTTTATGCCTTTCCATCAAGGACAAGCCAGCTCTGAACAATACGAAGGCGCTACTGTTATTGAGCCAATAAGAGGTTATTATACAGATCCTATTGCAACTCTGGATTTCAGCTCTTTGTATCCAAGTATTATGATCGCTCACAATTTATGTTACACTACTTTAATTAGAAGTCAGCTATCTAAGGAGAATTTAGGGTGAGTTATCTGCAACTTTCCATTATCAGTCTTTGAATTGATTTATTTAATAAAAAGGCTCTCTGATGAAGAAGTGACCCATACTCCAGCCAATTGTTTATTCGTCAAGTCATCAGTTCGTCCAGGACTTTTGCCATATATACTCAAGCATCTCTTGGCCGCTAGGAAAAAGACTAAAACATTGTTGAAGGATGCCAAAGATCCTGTTTTAAAGGCGGTGCTTAATGGTCGACAGCTTGCCTATAAAATATCAGCAAATTCTGTCTATGGATTTACTGGAGCACAAGTCGGCAAATTACCTTGTCTGGAAATTTCTGGAGTAAGTAGCATGTTGAGTTATCTCAATAACTCTGAGAATTCAAAATACAAAAGAACTTATACATATAGGGTGGAGACTTTTATTAGAATAAATTCATTTAAAATTTAGAGATTTGTATTTTGCAAAAACGTTCAGTCACATCAATTTTTATTTTTGGTTGCAGTTTTTTTGATAATAAATTCATGTACAGGATGATCCAAAAGCAAGTTATGACAACCAACCACCAACTTTACTTTTTCAAATTGAAATACCTATTTTATATTTCATTTTTGAATAATTCTGCTTCAAATTCTAAGTATGTTTTGTATATCATATCCTATACCTAAACTCAATAATTACCCAGAAATTTACGATTCAAATATACATATCAATACATAGTATATATGTATATTTGATATCTATATATGATATCTATATATTGTAAACTTCCAACGATATTAATAAAAGAATTTTTCATTATTATAATTTAATGATAATTTACACGATATCTAATATCAATATAAAAACTAAACAGAAAAAGTTCTATTTTTATGATCCTTCGGGATTTATTTTGTGGATATACCTTGTATATCAACATACAAAATTTATGTTACGGATATAAGATAACATTGAATACAATTGATATATATAAAAAAGATCGTTCTTAGCCTATTTTCTCTCACTCAAACTGAAAATGTTTAATATTTTTAAATGGACTGCACAAAGTACAGTTGGCTTATTAGTTGGACATCTTTGATTTAGAGATCTACTCCGCGATAGTTTTGTTGCTCCAATTAACCGTATTTAGGAGCAAAATACTCATATTTAGAACGATTGCTTTTAATTGATGATTTCAATGTCGATTCGAAAGTGCGTCATACATTTGCATACAATTTTACACTACTTGGGATTATAACAGAAAATGTATTACTTTTAAATTTTTGCATAATAATAATAATGAAAGATCATACATAATGGGAACATAAGAATAAAAATATAGACAAAATATTGATTCACTAAGTTCATTAATTTTTTAGAGTGTTACAGCTTATGGCCGCTCTATGATTGAACAAACGAAACAAGAAGTTGAACAACATTATACTATTAAAAATGGTTACGAAAGTGATGCTAAAGTAATTTATGGAGACACTGATTCTGTAATGGTAAATTTTAAAGTAAAAACTTTGGAACGAAGTATGGAGTTAGGTAGAGAAGCTGCCGAATTGATTAGTACAAAATTTATCAGTCCTATTAAATTGGAATTCGAAAAAGTATTAAAGTAAATTGGTGTTAATAACTTAATCTGATGATTCATATTTTCAAGGTTTATTATCCATATTTACTGATCAACAAGAAACGGTACGCGGGTCTTTACTTTACCAAACCAGAAAAGTATGATAAAATGGACTGTAAAGGCATAGAAACCGTAAGACGGGACAATTGTACGTTAGTCGTGGATGTCATTAACACCTGTCTTGAAAAACTTCTAATACACAGGTGAAATATGGTTTTAACTACATTTGAGAAACAGTATTTTGATCCTGGGGGCAGGAGCGTTAAATTAAACATATGTAAAGAAAATGCACGTATTTTTATCAGCATTTCTTGGATTTCTTATAGATATATCATTAAAACATGATGAATAACTGTTGCTTATGGCTATAACTAAAATACGAGTTAATGAAATAAATGTGCCCTTGCTTAATAGAATACATTGATAATAATATTGCAGAGCGAAAGAACATAATTTTTTTTTGCTAATATCAGTTGGTTGAGAGGTGATCCTACGAGATCGTTTTTAATTTTTTTGACTGCTACTCATGCACCGATGCATCATCATAATTTTAGTAACAAAAACATTTCAAAAGACCTTATAGTTTACCTGTCTATCACTATCTGAATCATTTTAAAAATATGGAACAGCAACTCCTAGAATTAGTACCGAAAATATTAGTAGCAGTTAAAGTGTTAAACTGAATCCTTAATTATATAGCATTAAGGAATTATAGCCACAATATTTTTTTCTTCCCTCCGTTACAGTATTATCAATGGTGAATTAAAAAGGCAACATGATTTAACACTTATGAATTTTTTATAGAGACCCTGACGGTGCTGTTAACTACGTTAAATTAGTCATATCAGATTTGTTACAAAACAACATTGATATTTCTCAATTAGTAATTACAAAAGAACTTACCAAGGAAGATTATGCAGCTAAACAAGCACATGTTGAATTAACGAAAAAAATGACAAAACGAGATCCTGGAAATGCTCCAAAATTGGGAGATCGTATTCCATATGTTATAATTGCAGCAACCAAGTCTGCTAAAGCTTATGAGAAAGCCGAAGTATAGTCTAAATTTTGTCTTAATTTTTCTATTTCAATAGTATTTTTTAGGATCCTATTTATGTTTTGGAGAATAACATTCCCATTGATGCGAAATATTATCTTGAAAATCAACTTTCAAAGCCTTTAGTAAGGATCTTTCAACCCATACTGGGAGATAATGCTGAATCTATACTTTTAAGTAATAATTTGATTTGATATTACAACAGTTTAATATAAGATTAAAACGGTAGGAGGTGAACATACAAGGACGCGAACAGTCGTGACATCAAAAGTAGGAGCGCTGTCAGCTTTTACCCAAAAAAAAGCAACTTGCTTAGGTTGTAAATCAGTCTTACCTAAAGGATATGAAATGGAAGCAGTTTGCCAGTATTGCAAATCCAAAGAGGCCACAATCTATCAACAAGAACTTTGTCATCATAGAATGTTGGAGGACAGATTTGCAGCTCTTTTTACAGGTTTTTTTAAATAAGTGTAGTATTTGTAAAATAATATATAATATTTTTATTATTTTAGAATGTCAGAGATGTCAAGGGTCTTTACATGAAGAAATTTTATGTACAAGTAGAGATTGTCCGATATTTTATATTAGAAAAAAGGTTCAAATGGAATTGGAAATGTCCAAGGTTAAAATTGGAAGATTTGGTGATCCCGTACCAAAAGATGATATGGAGGAGCTATTTTAATCTTCTTTTTTCTTTATTCCGTTGAATTAACGTCACTATTTTAATATAATCTAATATTTTATCTATGCATTTTCTTTCAATTTCGAGAAATGTAACTAAGAAAGACTTTAGCGTATGAAACGATTGAGAATTCCTAAGTGAATAAAAAAGTATGTTTCATGTACCTGATACTCTAGTGGAAATTGTAAAAAGGTCAAATTAAGAATAGGATTGATCAAGAAGCACCCATTTCTATTAGGTTTACTATTTTGCTTTAAAAAACCTAAAAAATCAGATAGGATGATCGAAATATAAATTTTTATTTGTATACCAATAGCAATTCCATCCATTTTTTTTTTCATTCTAGTTTTTCCCTTTGTCTTTGCATGTCCAGGTTGCTCTTAACACTCTCTTTCCTATGGCAAAGGTAACCCTTACTGCCCATTTCACCCATTCTTTAAGAGAAATTTTTCTAGCTAAACATAATAACTTTATTATGTTCCAGTCTGTCCAGTGTACGTAATCCTATATCACAGAGAGTTCCGTGATTGTTCTTCCAATTGTACTAAGGGCATATTTATGCATTGAACACGTCAATGTAAGACGGAATTGCAACCACCTTAGATAAACCTTAACTTGCTTTCTCTATCGGTATCCGTGGCTGTTTATTGGTGTAAAAAATAAGACCCAATATGATCATATTATAACTTTTGCTGCTTGTCTATTCGAATTGATTTTGCCGATGCCCTATGCCTCCAATTTTTCACATACCTCAGAATTATTACGAGCAATCGTTGCTTATTTGTCTATATATGTAGAGGTTTTGGCTTTAGTTCTTTACATGCCGGGTAAACCAGTGTAAGTGTATCTGTTCTTTTACAAGTTCGTAAATTCCAGCTTCGCGTCTCTACTCATTCAACTATCTACCATGGATTTGGAAAGTAAATGAAGAATCACAAGTAAAAGGCTCATATACAGACATTGATAATGATCATTAATTCATTTTAAATAGTTCATATTCCTATCGAAATCGACGATATTTTGAGGTCAAAAAATCTCCTGTGATATAATTTCTCAAATTACATATTTCTGGGTATTTGGTGCCGTTTTTAAACTTTTTTCGAAAATAACCATCAATGAGCGTTAGGATTCTAATTAAGTAAATAATAATTAATTATTATTGTGAATAATTATTAATATAAAAACTATTGAAATCGTGATCCTTTTGCTAGAATACATGAATCAATTATGAAACATTCTTGACCCGTATTTACACAAACGTCTTTAATAAAATATATAATATACTAAATTCGGTTTATTCACATACTAAAAGCCTATACTTACTTAAGATAAATGACAACTTCAAACAATTCAAGTTAAATTCAAATTATCTTAAATAAATATTGATCAAAATTTATTTATGTACTTTTAGTAACTTTCAATGAAAATTAAAGAATAAAAATGTTTTATCTAAAAAAATCGAATGACACGAAATATACAATTTCAGTGCTATTTGGTATGGGTTTTTCATGATAATGGGCAAAATTGGCTAAAATAAAACATACTTGATCCTAATAAATCATAGTCTTGATTACAAATACTTGATACAAAATATTCTTTATTTTTTTAAGAATAACTTTACATCTTACAAAGGGGAGCTGCTTTGCTTTCAAAAACTTCAAGATAGTTAATCTAGATATATCTGTAAAAGAGTAGTTTCAGCACTCTCTTCTCTTTCACCATGTAAAAGCAGTAATCAATCACTCTGCTGCAAAACAATTCGTCAGTATATTTTGATTAAAAACCGTGAATAATCCTGTTGGTACCATGCACGAGGTTCCAGACATGTGAATGATTCCAAAAGTCCAGGACTTCACGAACTACTATTGAAAAGCAGGAACAGAATAAGTTCAATCTTCGCCAAAACTAAATGTGAACTCGGTTAACATTTGTCATAATGCAGCTAGGTTATCGGGAAACAAATCAATAAATAATTGTTCTTTTGTTGAAAATTATCAGTGTTTGTGTTCTGTCACAGTTTTAGAACGCTCTAATAGAATAGAATGACCGCATTTTTGTAATATCTATTACCTATTTTACCGTTCACAATATCATTATCATGTATACATTACTGATTTTTCTTATTTTTATTTTCCGTAAACTAACCGCGTTGGGACAAACGCTGAAAGTACTTTTTTACTAATGATGTGAGAAACAGTAATGATTTTTTTGAAATCAAAGTAGCACCCGGTCCTTGCGAGCTCCCCTTTGTTAGGCAGAAACAGGCAAGAGTCCCTTGCACTTCATTATTAAGACTAGAAAAATAAATAAAACAATTTAAAATGTTATTTTCGATTTTTTAACGCATTTGCGAGCCATTCCATGGCCATATCCAGACCCTCTCCTTTGACTGCTGACGTTTTGAATATTTGAAAGGTTCGATTTTTTAGCGTTTCCAATCCTAACGCTTGATGCACTTCTTTTAAAGACATACAACCTGGGATGTCTTGTTTATTTGCCAACACTACGAGAATTGCATCTTGCAACTCTTCTTCCTGTTTACCGTTATATACATATTGTTACTAAAAATCGTAATTATAAACTTTAACTTACCCTTAACATATGAAATAGCTCGTCTTTTGAAATTCCCATTCTCTCCTTATCTGCTGAATCTACTACATAGATAATAGCATCAGTATTACTGTAATAACACCTCCAATAAGGCCTGAAATTAGATAAGTAATGAAATTATGAGTCCCTGATATAGTTACTTGTAATATTACCTAATGCTAGTTTGTCCTCCAAGATCCCACACTTGAAATTTTAAATTTTTATATGTTACTTGTTCTACGTTAAAGCCTATCGTTGGTATAGTCGTTACGACCTCGCCAACTTGAAGCCTATAAAGAATAGTGGTTTTTCCCGCACCGTCTAATCCTAGAATTAAAATCCGCATTTCTCTGGCCCCAATGAGACTTTTGAAATAACTAAATAAGACACCTAAACACGTCTAACCTTAGATTTGCAATTTTAGGTATTTTTACAATATGCTTACCCATTTTACTGTTTTAGAGGCGACTCTCTAATGAAAATTTAGTGCAAAATATCAATTCCGGTATTTTTAATTACTCATTTCGAGTTTAAAATCTGCAAAATGTAAGAAAAACTCTATATTTTTACAAACTGACGTGTAAAGGATTATTTACACATACAAAAGCAGTGGTGTCAAATGGTGTCTGTAATACGAATTAGAGATTCTAAAATAGTTATTGAAATAGTAAACATGTAGGGAAGATTCATAGGAAGCGACAATGTTGCAAAAACACGAAATGTCAGTATCCAACAGAAAAATGTAAAAAGCAAGGTTACCAATACCATGATACGGAATTCACTAAAATATTTTATATGATTTCTATTAATTTCTATGTATTATCATTCAAATTTAAAGAACTGTAATGAACAAAATTAAAATTTTGAATTTCACATTAATAATTTTTTAAATTAAATCAGTTAATCGAAAACAAGCTTTCTTCTTTTTTTATTGGATCTGTCAATTCTTTTCGTGGGCAATAAGCCACGACACGTTGGTTTTACAAAATCAATGAATGATCGACCATTTTTCGTTCGTCGATTGTTCTCAGTTTTCTTGACCGAGTAATCATGGGTAATTTCCCTACATTCTCATTAATTTTTGAAAATATTTCAAATTTAAAATAGCGCTCCTTAAACTATAAACTACTTTGTATTTTTAGATGATGAAGAGCAGGAAGTATCCTTATTTACACTGATCCATAACGAGGACATGGAAATAAATGATGAATCGTCTTCAGATAATGGAATAATATATTTAACAGTTAATGATGAAGTTTTAAAACCAGATTTTGATGAGCCAATCTCCTATCTAGTTCAAGAAAACGATGGTTTGGATGCTTCATCAGTTTTGGCTTCGGGAATTAAAATTGTCACACTTGGAGATCAACAGTATTATTGTATTCCCACATTGGGAGGTAATATTGATGGTACGTAAAGGAAATTGTAAATTTAAAAATAATATTTTTAGAACCAGTAATTGAACCTCATTTGCTTGATGGTTGTGAAGAATTTGAAAGCAAAAAAGAGGACACAACTAAGATAGATGGTTTAGCAATCAACAATTTAAAAGAATCTCATTTAGAAGGTAGTTTGTTTGAAAGATTCTTCCAGCTACATATGTATATGATGTTCAATAAACAATTTTTAAGGTCTCGAAGATGAAATCGTTAATATCTTGGAACCATATGAAATGGCAATGGTGAATGATGTTCAAGAGGACAAGCAAATTGTAGAGAAAACCAAAAATTTAAATGTTTATATCAAGGCTGTGAAAAATCTTATTCAACATCTCAACATTTAACTGTAAATATTATATTAACGAATTGAAAAATTTATTGTTAGTGATATTATTAGGTTCATATGCGAAATCATGTCAATAGCAAACCGTTTCCATGCCATTACGAAGGATGTGGAAAAGAGTTTGCTACGAATTATTCATTAACAGCCCACATTAGAATGCATACAGGAGAAAAGCCTTTTAACTGTCAAATGTGCACCAAAAGTTTTAAAACATCTGGGGATTTAATGAAACATAGAAGAACTCATACAGGTTTGTAAATTATTCATTGTTTTCTTCCAATCTTATTCTAAATGAGGAGGTTAGGTTAGGTACTGGGCATCACTTATGTCGTCCTTGTGTTGACGCGTCCAAATTAAGCTACACAGTTAATATGGATCATACTTCAAAAACAAATTCTTAACTCTAGATATTTTTGTACTGATATTGTAGTCTAAATTTAACAGGAGCATTGCATCTACAGATTATATGGGCAACGGTTTCCTTCAAATTGTGGTCTTAAAAACTATCCCGATATTACCCACAAATTAATTACTTTATAGGATTAGGTTTAGGGGACTATGCCAATGTTTGCTTCTGTATTTTCAACTAATATTTTGTTAAAATACCCATTATAAATATATTTTCTTTTTAGTGTCTGAATACAGTATATAAGAGTGGTTTAAAATATGAGTTTCTATATTTGGCTTTTCAAAAAGAATATTCGAAAATAATATGTTAATTATATTATCATTTCCACCGCTGTTATCGCATTGAATGTATACTCGGCACAGAAATTCTTGTTCCTCTTGCTAACTGGAAATGTCTTTCACAGCATTTTATAGTTCAGTAAATTACAAGACGCAAACTTAAGATATTTAATGAATGTCTATACGCAATGGCTTGCTCCTTTTACTTCTTTTGACGTGTGATTTGTATCCATGTGCTTAATTTTGCCAACGATAGACTTTACAGTATTTGAACAGCGGTTCTTAAACCTCACAAAGTAGGAAGTAGTTGTTTAAAAATTTAAATGTATGGAATTCAATTACGATTACTTTTAGAGCTTATATTGATCCATAAGCTGTGACAGTTATGTGATGTAACGCTCTATATAACTTCAATGATTTTATTGTCTTTATATTTAAAAGTTGTCCTACTTCTCTTTAAAGATGTATTCTTATGGAAAAATTAAGATGTGAAGAATAACTAGTTGTTTTGCATTGTTTCCATGTAACTTTTTTAATCCAAATATTCTTTATAGGTGAAAAACCATTTTGTTGTCCAATTGAAGGCTGTGGCAAGTCTTTTACTACCTCAAATATAAGACGAGTACATGTTAGATCTCATACTGGAGAACGTCCCTATGTCTGTGACTATCCAAATTGTGGTAAAGCATTTGCTTCTTCAACAAATTATAAGAATCACGCTAGGATACATTCGGGTGAAAAACCTTATTGTTGTACTGTAAAGGCAAGTATTTTTTTATATATTTCTGAATTTCATGTTATTATCTAACACACGAACTATTTTAGGGTTGTGATAAAAAATTTACTGAATATTCGTCCCTGTATAAACACCAGTCAGTCCACAGGGTCGATAAATTGTTTGAGTGTGAATTTTGTAAGCAAAAATTTAAATCAGAGCCAAGTTTAACCATGCATAGGAAGATGAAACATTTTATGGGCTCTAATGAGATTCAAGTGTTAAATCTAGGATATATAGACCTTGCTTCCTCTAATTAATAAGACTAATTTGTTATTTATTTAAGTGATATGCACAGAAAAATTTATGTTGCAAATAATCTTACTCGCTCTCAGGGCAAGTCAACGATGAAAGAGGCTATTTATACCTACATAATTAAAGAAAGGAAAGTTTGAAAATAGATGTGTTTTTATGAGACAATCGGTTATTTTCATTTTTTTAATGATTTAATACAAAAAGAGGGTACCTAATGTTTTAATAATTAACCGAACATTAAACTTGTGCAAATCCAATAGTATTCATTGTTTTGTAATACTCATGAATTAAAATGTTAATTGGATTAGATTGTCCCAAGAGAAAGAAATATTATTTCCATTGAGGCAGGTTGTGAAACTAACCTTCCTATCGATCGTTTGAATTCTAACTTATTGGCCCTAAATGGCAATTCTTGACATGTAATGTAATTTCTGTTCTTCCTTTATTTTCGATACTAGCAGTTTGGTTGGTCGGTAGCCTTATCAATTGTGCTTTAAGGGGGCTTGCCCTGTAAGATAATTAATAGTCACATCTGGAAGACCGTCGTTTACGTATTTAGATAGATGTTCTCTCTTCCAACTTCGTGCAATCCTCCGGTCCCTAACTATCCATAAAACGTATGTTTATGCTTGGCTTGGAGAGGAAATATCAGTTGCTGCTTACAAGATTGTAGATTCCAAAAGTTCTACCAATATAGTATTTCCATTTAAATTGGTGTTGCCTTAGTATGAAAAACGGCATGTTTAATAAACAGCTTGATGGAAGCCACGTTCATCCATTCTATTAATTTTGACACATCAATCTATATGGACACTGCTACATTATCAACGAGAAGTTCCAGAGACGGTGTCTCTAATACTATTTCCATCATCTTTGTTTGGGGTAATTCACATAATTTTCGCTATAGTTCTACAAACAATAAATTTTGCTGCAGTTTGGTCTAATACATCCATAAAGCAGGACCATTCTTTTTAGATTTTTTTTCTTATGTATTTTAAAGGGGGCGTTCCAGTTCAATTTGGGATCTAGTTGAGCTCTCAACTAGACTGTACATCATATTTGCAATTTTAAGTTTCATCTTTTCTTCCTCAGTAGAGTCAGAATATATCGATATCCCTCGTAATATGTATGACAGTATTATGTACGTAAAATGTCAGTTTTTTCAGCTTAATTTTTTTCTATCAGCATTTAAATTATTTAAATTATGGCAGTATTAATTTTATGCACAACACACATCTATAAGTGCTTGTCACTATATGCAAATAGACGTTTTATAAAGTCGGATTTAGGTTTTTTAACTTACCCTAAACGAAATTTTTTCACGAAAAAGTTTATTCCAAGAAGAAATTCTGTTTTGTCTAAAGTGGATCTGACACGATTCTACAATGGATCCAGGGCTTTAATGAAGAACAATACTTATGATAATTTAGTAAAGCAAAATTTTAGTGGCGGTTCTGATAAGAAGTGTCCAGATCATCCAGGTATGACTATAAAATACAAAAATAATTCTGCCATAGGAAACTTGTAGGGAGACACAATTTTCATAAGGAGGTAGAAACAGCATTAAATGAACAAATCGAAATGGAATTTAATGCAATGTTTACATATTTATCCATGGCCAGTTACTATGGCAGAAGTGAAGTGGCCTTGCCAGGTTGTCAAGGATTCTTTATGATGATGCATCAGTAAGTTCAATAGTAAATTATTAGAAAATATACGGGTTGTATGATAAGTATCCATTTTTCACCGTTTTGTAACATTTTTCGAACAAGGCAATCATCGATTTTGATTTGATCTCTTATTTTTAAATGGTTATAGTTTAATTTAATACAGACATTTGAAAATATCAAAGTGAAGATACATGTCATAAGCTCAATATATTCTTGATGACCACCATCAGATGTTAGTTCAGTGAACAAGAAGTTAATATTTTTGTTTTTATCTCGGTCGCCACACTAAAGTAATTAGTTCCTGAGCAAATAATTAACAACATTCACGATATATTATTTGTAGGATCTCAGTTACAGATTGAAAAACAATAAAAATAATGAATTCTAGCTTAGGTAATACAAAGAAGGAAAAATGGTATCATTCTACAAATGAACCTATTGGTTGGGATATCATTTCTATTGACTATTTGGAAAAATGGTAGCATGTGCTGAATTATGCACTGATGGGATCAAAAAGAAAACAGCTCCATCTGATTAAGGAAAATGTGTTGTTTCACTTTAATATCAAGACGTTATTGAGAACTCGCAAAAGCAAGAATAGTGCTACTCTTGTTTCAACCACAATATTCTTTAAATTTAGGGCTGACCGATATACATTAATCATCGCTAAACCTGATATCTATTTTGCGAAATTCAACAATTCATATTATTGGATGGCATAGAAATGTTACAATATATTTAGGTAAACGTATCAAGCTAATTGGAGATTCCTATGTTTTCTTAGCTGGGGTACTTTTCATACGGCTCCCATAAATTGAATCGAGTACTTATTTGTGGGAATAATTTTATCTAGACATTTGCCAAAAGAATATTTATGAGTCGCTAATAATTTGGCATCAATACAATTTAAATTATTTATATTCCGATCCAATATTTTAACAGGGAAGAACATGAACATGCTATAATTTTCCTCAATTACATATTGATGCGAGGTGGTCATAGTCAAATACCCCCAATTACGACGCAACAAAATCATGATTGGAAAGATATTCCTAAGACTTTTCAGACGGCTGTTCAATTAGAGTGTGACGTTAAAGAGGTAAATCTATAAGCATATATGCCAAATGATATGAAAATTATAATTCCAAGAACGACAGCAATTTTTGGACCAAACTTGGTAGACACGTTTAACTACTCAACGATAATAAATGATTAAAATTTCATTGCAGCGAATGCCATACAGGATCGATATATTTGCTTAAAACTAAAACGACAATCAAATTATGCTATGTTTTTTTTTATCAACTAATGGAGAGTAAAACAGCAACAAATGGCTATTTTGGGTTCATAAATTTTTTTGAATGTCTAGTGCTAGTATAACAGGGCCATTATTTTTTGAGACAGTGAAATGGCACATCGGTATTGAACATGTTTACTGTGGCTAAACAGAGAAAACAATTTATTACTATAGATATAGACGTCGTAAGTGACCTTTCGTCGGACAGTCGGAAAGACCTTTGCCAAAAAATATTACTACAGAAAAGAAAGAACCAAAGGCAAATAGATAATTAAGGGAAACGCTTTTTTTACTACGCTACTGGATTAATGGGGAGTTAAGAGACCGATTCGTCAGTACAAGTATAATTGCTGATCAATGTTTAGGTAATAAAGGTCATTCTGCTACACTCTGAATAATTTATTGTCGAGGTCAGCGATTCTATTTTTTTTTTGCGTACCAGTTATGTCCAATCTACATATACCAATTGTGTACTACACTTAGAAACTTTGAGTACCACTGATAGTATGCGTAGGAGAATTTAAGAATCTCCGCTATAGGCGATGCATGTATAGACTGTTACCTTACTTGCTCGTTATCAATAGCACTGTTTGGATTGGTGTAGGTTGCGATTATACTGGAACCTGGAGTGGCATACAGTTGCATTCAGTAATGAATTATAATTTTGTTTAGGGATAGATGATGACAGTACGAGAGCCAGATAAAGGTGTGCAGTAATGTAACGTTCAATTCACTGTTGAATGATATTTGCCCAGGAATTGTGAGGTTTATGAAAATAACTCTGAATCCGTTCTTCACTAATTGCAAGACTTTTTTTCCTAGCAAATTAATGCCTGTCCTCGTGTAACGAAATTTCAATGAAACTTGTTAGAAGAAATCCATATTACTTTCTTGACATTCTTATCCAGATCTCTAGACCGAGAGATTGAGCACGAGTACCAGTGGGACATCATGGGGAGAATACTGAAGAACCTAGTGTACCTTCCGCCAACAATTTCCGATAAGAATTGAAAGTTTCTTGTGAGGCAATACCTCGAAAAAAAAACATCGACCAATCAAACAATGCAAAAATTAGTGACGAAGTGTGAAATTAATAAGAAGGTCTAACTGATTGTTCTAAAAATTGTGTTGAACTTTTTATTTAATCAATTATTAGTCTTGAGGACATAGTTAAATGGTTCTACTAAGTTTTGGAAAAAAATTGCTACTTTTTTCTGGTTATCATCGAGTTAATTGTTTAGGGAATAATGGCCTAAACAACTAAACCTGTTGCAAAACTTTTCCCAAATATTGGGGAAAATGGCTAATGTATTAATATTTATTTATATTGGTAAGGACTTGTAAGTTTTTCCAAGTAAAGAAAAACCACGAGATATTATTTTTGAAAACATATGATAATAATAGAAATGTAATACCTCGTTGTTTTAAAATCTTTTCGTGATAAGTAACTGTGATTCAAATACGTATTTCAAACAAAAGTAGAAAATTACAAAAAAAAATTATAACTCACGTCAATTATAACTAGGCTACCCTTTAACCCTGTTTCATTGATTAGCATTTATATCTAATATCTTCCACATTACATTTATATCTATATACAATGTATATTATACCTACATATATTTATATCTAATTTTAGAAATGTCAAAAACTCTTGTTTTTAATGAGTATCGAGATTTAGTAATTTTATACTGAATACTTTTGCAGAAATTAGAAGAATTGGTCGAAATATCAGAAAAGTTTCGCGATCATCAATTAATTGACTTCATTTCAGGCGAATTCCTTGAAGAACAAGTACGTATAATAGTATTACTGCAAAAGTTAAATAGTCGACCATTTTTCTAATTATTTGCAGAACAGATCCATTCAGACATTGAGCCGATTATATACGAGATCAAAAATGGTTAACAACGATGTAGGCGAATATCTTTTCGATCAACATCTCTACGATTCGTTCGTAAAACCCGAAAAAGATAAAAATCTCATGTACACCATGCATTTACCACAAGAAGGAAATACTAAAATTTATAAATAAAATACTGCTATTAATTATCTTGGAACTAATTATTGTTCTTAATCCGATAAAATATTGCGGATACCAATAATAATTATTTTTGCGGCCGTTACACGTATCTAACGAAAATAACAACAATAACAAATACGAGTACTGGGCAGTGTGCAAACTCTTGCACACCGACCCCGAGGCATATGCTTCTCCATATATAAGTACGCCAATGATTCGCGACGCCTGTTATTTTTGCAGTGTCGTTCGTGGGTCGCACATTGCGCAACTTCCAGAATAGTCTGCTAGGTCCTATTTTTTCCATTCGTTTATTGTTGTGGTTGCAGCTAGTCGAAGTCAGTTTATGGAAAAGTGATTAAACAAAAAAAAATAGTTTCCAAATTTCGAAAAATATGACTCATTCACAAGTCAGACAGAATTTCCATAAGGATTGCGAAGATGCAATCAATAAACAAATTAATTTGGAATTATTTGCCAGCTATACGTATTTATCCTTGGTAAGTTAACCCATATTTGTCTTTAGTAATTAACCTGAAAATGTTGAAGTATATTTGAATTTTAATTTATTATTGAAACAAAATTCTATAATTATAAATTCATAGAAATGTCTATGAAAGTTAAGATTTACATTCAGAATTTTGTTAAAAATTCTAATAAATTAATGTGCTGAAAATTTATAAGCAATTTAGATTGTTTATATAGTGTTTGTTAATATACTTGATTCTAACGAGTATAGCATTTCATTGTAAATCAATATGAACAATAAAGTGCTCAAGGACCATTTAATTTTACCATTAAAATTAGATCAGAGCATCTAATAGACAAACAATGTCATAAAAGTCACAAACACTAACATAAAATAATTAAAATTTAATTGATGTACAAATAACTTTAAAAAGAGTGAAGGTCTAAAGAAATAAAAAAATGATAATAAAAGTTCCTTCACCATTTTTATTACATTTGATTATTGAAATTTGTAGTAAGGACCGTTTCTTCTCCATATTGTCTCAATTAATCTTGATCAATTAAAATAAAGACAAACCGAATTTATATGTTATATCAACATGTCTAACGAAAATTATTGTAACTCAAAAAATTCGTGTTTTATGTTTTAATCACCAAAGAATTGGTTATAATCGTTGTATTATCCTAGAAAAATATCGTAACTATTTGTTAACTAAAAACAACCAATTTACACGTACAATGTTATGTAGTGACACATATACCATTCAAATGTTCATTGACGTGTTTCTCAAAACTGTTATTTTTGAGTTACCACAGTTTTCGTTGGACACGTTGATATTTAATACATCATCGGTTAAGAACAATGCCAACACTACCCAAAAAAAAAAAAGAAGCTAAATTTGTGACTTTTACGAAAGTAAATTTACCTTTACTTGATAAACTTGAAAGTTTTTATTAAACTATGGCATCTCAGAATGTTTAAATGTTGATTTTAAAATCTCAACCAAAGCAAAACTAAAAATGGTACGGTTTTTAAAGTTATGACGATCTTATTTTTAATTAACGATATATATTGTAGGGATTTATTGACTCAAATTACAAACTATTAGAATATAGAAAATGTTCTGTTCAATTGTCCATTCATAGACCTCTGTTTTTGGTTATTATCAATGAGAAGTATTCCGCAACGTATTACTAATTTCTATAATTGTCACTGGCTCAATTTTAATTAAGCAGTTAGAAGTGTCAGATTTTCACAATCCTTATTAGAATCTGTCCCATCAGCGCCCCCCAAAAAAAAGATGCCAAAATTTCTATTTGCATCGGGAACCAGTTTGTCCCAGGAACCAACCAGCAGAAACACAGCTTCCTTCGATATCTTGTTTTTTAAATTATTGAAAATATTGCTTTGTCAAAATGCAAATCAGAAACTATGAAACTTCTATGGAATGCTGTGATCCAGAGTGATCCACTCACGGTTAATTGGGATTAAGGATTGCATGGGTTACATGAACAGGTTTAGTGCATATATAGAATGTTTCGTAATAAATAAACCACAAAAAACCTACCTACAAATAATAGATGTAAAAATATTTAGTTCGACCTAAAAATATTTTATCGTTAATAAAATGTCAACTTATTGAAAGGGTACGATATAAGAGAATTAAAGAATATAAATTATCGAAAATATACAAGAATTCCAAAAAGATTTAATCAACCGAAACTAAATTGGATACAGCTATGTTTTTGAGAACGAAACATATGAGTTTCATAATTATTTTAATGTTCCTATTAGAGGGCGTTGGTTACATACTCAAGGTGATTGAAGATTGATTTATAAATTCTGTCTAGTTTTTCATCTTTGGCATTTCGATTATTCTGAGTAGGAATTAAGAAATCGAGATTATTTCCTACATATAAAAAAATAACACTTTACTAATGTTAATATCTACCATATAGATAATACTATTAATTATATTAAACAAAACACATACCATATACTATTTACGGACGCTGGTGGCGCCCCCTTGTAGTTTCAAGCGAAATTCAAGATCAGAGTTTCCTTTCCTATAGAATGGAAATAAAACTCGTTGCAAGTGCTGGCGATCGGCAAGGGATGGGAGGACTATGAACACATAACCACCATAGAATAAAGGTTTTAGTATATATGATACAGTTTTGGCGATTTTCAAGTTATCGCTTCTCGGCCTTTTGGCTAAGATCAAAGTGTAGTATCTGTTCTTATCAGCTTAATATCTGATACGCCCCGCATGCGGGGCCAGTATATTAAACTGATTTTTGGAAATTGACGGAGGTTAGGGGCTTGCTCCTCCTCTGTCGCGGGTTGGCCCGGTATTGCAGTACCACCGGGATCGGCCCATTTATATCAAGTGATAATAAGTGCCAGTGCGCATATTAGGAACTTTGCATAGTCCTAAAGACTAAGTGTACAAACTCTTCTAGTGATTCCTTTTTGACTGTTTCCTCCATTTTCTTTGAAGTCTAGGTCTTCTGGTGAGTGATTGCGCATAATCAGCCATCTGCGCCCGAGATAGCGCAGGTAGATCCTACCATCTTGCGCAAGTACCTTTCATCCATCTTGTCTCACTACCAGATCACTAATATCATCTTCGAAATAAAATCCACAATCATCCTCCTAATAGAATACTTGTATTGATAGTTTTTCTTAGATAGTGTGATATATTATAATTCATAGACATTATAAAACAATCTTGGTACAAACAAACACCAGTGTAGCTGGTAATAAGCAAATAAAGAAATGGACACTCTACTCCCGGACCCATCTCTTGGTATCCTGGACTCCCAACAGCTCCTTCCTCCAGAGATTCCTTCAAACATCGAAGATGACTACGACCCACAGGATGATGAATCCATTACATCCGAAAAATCTACTGTAAGTCATTCTGATAAAGATCCCAAACGTAAACTAAATAAGCTTATTGAAAAACTCAAAAAAAATATTAATCGTACACGTTGCCTTGACTGCACTAAATTACATAGACATGCAGCTAACAATCCTATTGACATGGAAAATAATAAAGCACTTATTGACCAAATCACGAAACACCTTAACATTACTCATGGAAACAGGAAAACTAATAAAAACATTAATAAAAAACAGAAAGCTGGAACCTCCAAAATACCAGAACCTGTAAA
>JABRWK010000035.1:329720-465120 GCA_013372445.1 Hypothenemus hampei | reverse complement strand
AAAGAAATATATGTTTTAAAAATAAGAAATATTTATAATGATATGTCTACTAAGAATTTAACCACAGATTTGCTACGGGTATTTTTTTACTCAATGGTTAGCACATCTTGCCCAGACTTCAGACACTATTATTTTTTTGTATTTTTCAACGACGATCTTTGCAGTTTTTCCCAAACATGCTCAGTACTCGAATAGTTGATTTTCCTTTCGCGGCTAATTCTCTGGATTTTCTTATCCTATCGAATTGGTGGAGAATTGCATAGAAATAAATTCGTACTCGTGCTATTCTTGTCCTCCTTAGAAAAAGTAAATTTTCTGTACAGATCGACAATTTCTAGTGAATTTTTTGGTAAATTAATTTTAGGATGTTTAATTCTCCAGATTGAAGAATATCGATCTAACTGATAGCTACTAAGAGAAAAATAAGCCTATATAAGCCCCAATATATAAGGGACTAATTCGGAAATCCAAAGACTTTAATTGAGGACGGTTTCCTGTCGAGCACTTCAAGAATTCATTCTGAGAGCACATGTATGGAATATTCTGTATGACGGATAAGTGGGAATGGAACAACTAAAAGGCGGGGAACTGAGGATATATACAGACTATTTGTTATCATTAGTCATAGAAAAGGATACAAATAAAATAAAAGCAAAAGTAGAAATATGCATCTAATTGTCAGATGAATCAAAAAGACGAATGTAGAACTAGTATCACAAAAGATTGAGGTGGTGTTATTAGCGAAAAAACGAAAAATAACTGAAATTGACCTGAATGTTGTTTCTCGCATTGCAACTGTTCTGGAGACTAGATATGTGAGATTTTTCTTTGATCGGGATATGAGATTTGTGGAACAAGTCAAATGCATCGATCTGCAATGAGGACTGTAAAAAGGAGTGCTTAGCTGGGTGTAAAATGGGAAGGAGGAGAATTGGAGAATTGTTATACATAAAACATAAAATCAATTAATTGAAGAAAATACTGACTAAGAATCAAAATTTGCTTAGCTTGTAGGGCTGTATCATTTGAGGCGACACAGGTGGTTACGAATCTTGTTCTCATCGATTTTCTCGTCAAAGAGAAGAGCTATATGAGCGAGGAAAGAATTACAAACATCAAACAAGAGGTGAAGTACTGGCCGAGTAGCAAAAAGGTAGGTAACCCGCAACGCTAAGGTTGAGTAAACTAAATTTCGTCAATTCTGAAATGGCCCACACGTTCACGGGGGGAATCACATATTATTTAACGAATGCTTTAACTGGGCATTTTGTATAAGTACAAGTACTTACACAGAATCAAAAAAGATACTCAGCACTATTGGTATAATTCTAGATCCAAAGTAGAAGAAAGGGTTTTAAAAAAATCAATGTAAATAATCTAGTGCTCATAATATGTGGGAGAGCAAGGATAAGTGAAACGCTATTAATGTTTTAAAATTTAACTCTTCAAATGAGCATAAATCTTTAAAATAAAATGATGTAACTAGACCATCCCTTACTTGATAAAATACCTGTCGGGGGTTACAACGGCCATAGTAAGATAAGGAGTTTTTAATAGATATTGTTATAGAAACACGCGAGTTCCAAACTCCGAAGATCAATTTACCATATATTACCAGTCATCTTCGACGAATATTGACCTAAGACATAATTAGGATGCGTCGCAATTTAATTAATTGCAATTAATACTGTGGTTCCAGTGAGTAGTAATAGCAGTAATAGTATCAAGAACAGCCCCTTTAACTGAAAAATTGACATAGCGATCTTGAACTAGTATCGCAACTCTGAAACAGTAGGTTCTAAATCATTCCGCGATTAACCATCGTGACATCACACTTCGTTATAGATTAAAATGTTTGCTGATATACATTTGTCTAGACTCACCATCAACCATATCTATTAATATATTAGCCTTTGCTACACGTGCCTTTTTGTTATAATTGTTCTAAATTAACATTTTCATGCGATAAAGAATCTCTATTTATTCTAAAAAATCAATTATAGCATAGACGCATGCCAATGTGTGAATTCCAAAAAGTTGTATCAACAGAATTGTGAGTTTTTCTTTATAAAATACAAAGTTTAATTTAAATAATTATTTAAAAAGACAGATTATAGAAAATAAAATATTCTATAATTTTATTTTAAAACAAGTAATATTCTTAACTTTTGACGAGCAGTTTATTTATAATAAAAACAAACAAGTCATATAAACAGGGTGGGCATTACGGTATTTGACTATTTCAATGAATAAAACAGTAAAGTTCCTCTTTAAAATGTATTCTCTATACATAAGTAAGTGGTCTTTTTAAGTGAAAAACCTTTGACCCGTTGCTTGTAAAAAGAAACGGAGAGAATATTCTATGCATTAAGGAAAAGGGAAAAAAGTGGCATTAAAGACCTCGAATACGTTCGGAATTCGTTTCTCTGAATATATTTTGCAATTCAAGGGCTCGTGTCCTGGTCAGCTGCATTCTTTTTCCTGGAGGTCCCCTTTTATTTATACTGTGTAAATAAGGTTTAGATTCACCCCCGCAAAACGAACTTGAAACGGGAACATATATGTATGTCGCATGGAAAATTAATTACTATGACCGCTCTGTATAGTATATTGAACTTAATATTTATGAACGCGCATTTTAAATTATTATGAACAGGTAAAGTCGTGCAAATAACTTTATCTAAATATGTTTAATAATAAATCTACTAATCGTCATTCAAATATATATGCGACCACTCATCGACTGGAAAAATACACTTTATGACTTTTAAAATGTCTCATCTTATTTATTGACAATAAACATATGTGGAACACTTTGTTTTCTGGATAAGAACATCCAGAAGATGAGAGACATATTACTCTTTATCATCTAATTGGATATTTATTCCCATACACATACACTTTGTCTTTTAGCTTAGCGAGTAAAATTAAAGAATCCTAGAAATGAATGTTTTTGAAACTATTCTATATGGACTTTAATATAGCTTAAATTTATATAAGGTAAGCAATTTTTTCACCCAAGAAGTATGGAAAATTTAGGGAGTATTTTCTACTTTTACCCTTTTCAAAAACTTTTCCCACTGACAACTCTGACTTTCACACTTAAAATTCTAAATAATAATAGTTAGCTTGTGATACTTTATTTTCAACAATACCTATTTGCCTTATTTTGGATGGACGGTAATAAAATATTCATAAAATAATTCAAATTTTACTTTAGTCAAGTTCTGTATTAAAAAGGTTTGGGAACTGTTTACAACCAAAATTCAGTAATGAATTATCAAAAACAAACTCATGTATATTTTCGCAAATATTCCAAAAACTTTTACATTTAAATAACCTCTCTTAAAAAAAATCACATGCGAAAAAATCTGGTGAACGTTTAGGTCATTTCAGTGGTCCTCTCCTGATGATCCAACAATTGTGTCATATCTAACTTTCTCCATTTATAATAAGCAAAAAATAAAGAAACTTTAACTCACTAGGGAGATGAAGTTTCTTTTCCTTAAATAATAGACTGATTTTAGTGATGTTTTTTACAAATTTTCATGTAACGAAATTTTTAAGTGGATATTTTTTATAGACTAGAATACACTGTACATTATATACCTATATTTTGAAATTAATTAATGCAGGCAAAATGTCTTTTGATTGCAGGAAAATGACTTATTATTTACAAGCAATCAATATTTACAGCAAAACAAATAGTACAAAATAAAGATTTAGTTTGGCTAATTTGAATTTCTGATCTAAATTATTTTGAACATTATTCAAATGTACTCACTTACTCAAAGCCAAAAACAGGTAGATGAAAATCATCAAATATCGAATATGTCCCTAATATCAGGGACTAAATTTTCGGCGTTTACTATAATATCTGCTACTAAGTACCAGTGGGGTAAAAAAATGCTAATGAAGTATTATTTTGAAAGTGTATAAATACTTAAAGAAAAGAATTTTTTAGTTATTTGCACGGCCACTTAAGCACTGCTTGAATTACTTAATCATTAACTTGAAATTGCTGACCACGTAATGGCTTTAAAAAAAAAACACAAAATTATGATATGGTTGTCTATTACAACCATATCAAGAGAATAAGGAGAATGTAATAAATATTTAAATCTCAAATGTTGGATGATGTTGCATACTTAGTATATGATTTTCATAGGAAATATTTTAAAGAAATTGTTATTATTCCTTTTCCAATGGATTGTTGGAATTTCGATTCGTTTAGAACTAGGAGCAAAGGATTTTATCTTCCAATAAAACTACTTCGTGTCTTCCTATGATCTAAGATTATAAAAAGAATCTTCAGGTACAATCCTGAAACATCTTCTTGATTGCTCACAGAACTTTTTAAGTTGCTTAGGAAAATCAACGTCATTATTTTTAAATAGAAGTACAGTTTTGGAGACCAATCCTACACTGACTGAAAGTTCAATATTTCAAAGTGATTATGAAGAATTTTGAAAATTTTGTGTAACGGTACGCCTATCGTGTTTTCATGGTTTCTTACATTATCCAGATAAATATAATATCTATACTTTTTCTTGACGAACTTTTAAATGAAAGGACCAATAGAATAAATTTTTTTATAAAACATCTTTGTTTTGTTAAACAAATCCACACAAAATAGGTATCACTTATTCAAATTATTTTAAATCCTTTTTTTTTTGGTTAGACATATGATATTAAATTTGAACATATATTTATGTTGAGAATATTCCGTTCTGCTTAGACTACTTAGTTGATATATGTTTTTTCTGACAGTGTCGCACGTCATTGAAATAAATTTAAAACTGAATACGGATATTCTTGGAAGGGCTATAAAATAAAGAAAACATCTCAGTAAAAATGAAGTTATTAGAGCATTTATACTATTCCAAGAAGGTGGTTTTCAGAGGCATGTAGCTCAATTGCTCCAAGTAAGTCAATCGGCGATTCATCGTCCATGGAATAGAGTTAAGGAATTTGGAATTTGTCGTCGTAGACAATATACTAGCCGTGCAAGAGTAATAATCCAACGCGAAGATCGCCATTAAATTAGAATAGCTCTTGAACAGGGGTTAAAGGACAACTATTGATCTACATAATTTGCATTTTACTGCAAGTAACAGACATCTATTGAATCAAACTATACGGAGAAGACCTCACGAAGGTCAAGTAGGGTAAGATAAAGTAAACTAAGAGAGGTCAGTTACATTCCAGATATTCACCAACTGCTCCTGAATTAATCTGTAAACATAGAACATGCGAGGTGAGGCTTAGAGCAAATAGGACATGTTCTTTTTACAAATAAGTCAATATTTTGTTTAAGATCAAATGATCCTCGACGAAGAGTGTATCAACGTCAAGGTGAACAATTTTTAGACTCTATTGTAAGAGAAACAGCGTATTTTCGCGATTGATCCGCAATAGTATACGATGATATATCTTTATATACTCGTACACGTTCACATGTTTTTGTTACTGGAACACTAGCCAGACGATACATGGACGAGATTCTCCAATCCATTATCATTTCTTTTGCCCAAGCACAAGGCCCCAATTTCATTATTCAACAAAATAATGCAAGACCACACGCTGCAAGAATTGTTCAACATTTTCTTTCAACCTATATCGGGTTGACTAGTTTATTTGAAGTTCTTCCTCTAATAACAACCAGGAATTTTATTATAAGGGGTATTTAATGAATTTAAAAAAAAAACGTTTCGTAAATATATTTTTTTTATGTTATAGTCATTGGGAAGTTTTTATTTTGTTTTTTTAATATGTGCTCATTAAAGTCTTATCTAGCTCTTATTAACCACAAATAATTTATATCTTCAATAAAAAATACCTATTTTCTATTGGGTTCAGATATACCTTTAAGTTTGCTCACAAGTGGTAAGATAAGAAAATATGTAAAACTCATACTTCTTTTATTGATAAAAACTGGACATAAATAGTAATGTTTTATGGTAAAAAAATAAAAAATAATTTAAAATATGTGATACTTTGAGAAATTTATAAAATAAAAATGAAAAATTATTTTCATTAATAAAGACAGTTAAATTAATAATCTTTTAATTTTGAAATAGTCTAGTTAATCTAATTTATAATGGTTTTTAAAGCAAATATATTCAATTACAAAACTGTGATAAATGGCAATGACGTGAATTTTTTTTTTGAATTCATTGTATTTTGAAATACAATATTAATTATTTCTCATGCAACGATAGTAAATTGCTTAAATACCTACTTGAGATTATAGAAAAGGATATGATGAATAATTCTCTCGAGATGCATAAATAAATAACACTATTTACGTCATATAAAATAAAATAAGGATTAAAAATAGCATGGATACCAAGTATCTAACATCAAGTGCTGAAAATGAAAAGTACCACGTTCTTGATAATTCTTATGTATTATTGTTATTATTAGAATGAACGTCTAAATTAATAATTGAGCATTGCGAGGGTCTCTCTTCACTCAGCCTCATAAAAGGGAGGGAAAATTTAATTATTTGCTTTTACTATCGAACTTGGTCGGGCAATAAAAGCTCGGCTCTCTTGCCTGAAAAGTTCGGTAAAACTGAAAGAGAGTGCTGGACTTCATATCGGTATTAATAACCGCCAATTTATCAAAAAGACATTAAAACCGTCCATAAAGGCGCAAAATGTGAAACTTTCAAACATTAATTAATTTAATTAACAAAGTTTCAGACGTTTACTGTACGCTCACTATTATTTACTGGCTTAATATTAGATTAAACTCGTATATGCTTTCTTGACGAGCATCCATCATTATTAAATTTTCTTAGTTTTAACTTTAACTAGAACTCGGTCGTATCCATAAATCTATAAAAATAGTGATATAAATTAATCATTTATGTTTGGAATAAATTGAAGTATGCAGTATACTACTGCAAGTCCTAACAAGTAAATATCTGCAAAACAAATTTACTAATGCGAAAAATTTGTTAGAAGAGAAAAGAAAAGAAAGTAAAAGAAAGTGCTTAAGCCCTAGACTTTGCAAACATTAAAATTTCTTCATGTTTCTGGGAAGATTTAAAATCAGGACCAGGTAATAAAAGATTATCTGGTTCAAAACTTAGAAGTTATAAGAAATAAGCATAAGGAATAGCCTCAGGGCGGTTTCAATATTTTCTAAAGCTAAAGGTTCAAAAAGTACTACAGAAAAAGGATTTTAAAATTGGTCACGTAAATTGAGCTAAATCCAACTTAACTTGGGGCATTGAGAATTAGTATTAAATCATGTTTAACGATAAATTTTCATAACAAATTAAAAATTAAGCGAAAGTTTCTATAGACTTCTAGTTCATTTATCATCCATAAAGACGGGAATTACTTTGAATTTTTTTGGTGAGAAAAAGTGTCAACTGTTCAAATTTAATGATCACATCTTAACCACAAGTTGCATTATAATGTTTGAACAAGCGTTCCTTGTGCGATTTGTAACAGGAAAATTTTAGTAAATTTCAGAGATTCATTTCAGAAGTAGTCTCTGAAAACAATGTCAACAACGTTCCAAGTTTCTTCTTCATCACCTTTTAGTGCTCTTAGGTGGTATGCTGAATTTCGACGTGACCGAATTTCGTAAAAAGACGTAAAATATTGAAAAAAAAAAAAAATTACGCTGTACAAGTTTGTTTATGGAACGACCAACAAATTACAGATGTATACTTCAGTTCAGTAGGATCAAAATATTAGTTCAGTTGAGTTAAATTTAGCGTTAAAAAAATTTCCTCGGTGGATACCGAAAGTCCTATGTCAAAAAGCAATAATACAGTCGTCACATGAAATAAACGATCGATATTTGTATATTATACAAATGATTCATCAAAATACATATATTCCTTTTCGTAGTATAAATAAAATAATTTGTTTAATAAACTAATGTAATCAATAGTTTCGATATTTCCAAAAGAAGATACATCACTGAAAAAGGGCACAAGGTGTTAGAAGACAAATGATTTCCACAATACCTTTCAAGAATCAGTAACTTATTAAGAACTTAATGTTAGAACGAACATAAACCTTATGTTAGGATTTGAAGCTGACTTAGCTGAAATATCCCAACACCATGAAGTTCAATTTACATATGTAATTGCTTTTTCTGGTAAAGGTGCTCCAGACTTTCTTTACAGAATCACATAGATAATATATATAGCCACCGTAGAGTGAGAGTTTGGACTACTAGGATCTTTTATGTATAAGCGGAATGAGTTTTATCATATGTATATTTTCAGTTTAAAATTATTTTTGTTCATTAAGACATTTTGATTTTGCCGATTTTTATGAAGAGCTATAAGAGGTATTCAATATATTATATCGTGAGCTCTTTATTTTGATGGTTTTGTCGCTATTGTTTTTTCTTTTTTTTATTGTAATTTTGATGGGTTAGTTTTTCTATGTTATTGGGATAAGGGCTGATTTGATTGTTGGAGTTTTTGATGATAAGTTTTTTCCGATTTTTTACAGTGTTTTTAAATGTTTCCGATCATGTTTAGGTCTCTTATCATTGCTGTTCTATAACGCTCCTAAGTATTTTTTTTGCAAATGGATTGTTCAATCTGTTGCTTTGCGGCATGTCATGTATCTGTAAGTTATTATTGTTATATGTTATGAGTGATTCGTAGATTGGAAATTTAGTTTTCAAATTTACTTTTTGATTTTTTATTAGACTGTAAAATTAATTTTGTTGTCTATAGGCTTTTCCTAGTCCTGGAATTTTAACCTTAGATCTTTTTGTAAAGCGATTTCCCAGTTTTCAAGTGATTTGTCTTCGATTTGTAGATTGTTCATTCTTTCTTTTCAGCGTTTCAATTGCAATTTATGTAGTTCTTTGTTTTCTTCTATTTGCTGAATCCTCTTTAGTATTGTGGGTATCTTGTTCTTACTCCTGTTTTCTTTAGTTTCTTCTTCTTTTTGATTTTTTTCTGGTAAGGTTATTGGCATATTAGCGGTTTTTGTGTATTTTTTCTTTTATGGCAATGGCTAATTCTTCTATCGCCACTTGGATGTATTTGATGATTTCTTTGACGGAATTTTGCAGATCTATTATATTATTTGGTGTGGATAATATGGTTTTGTCTGTTGTGTATTTTCTTTTCGTTTTTTACTTGTAGTCCATGTACACAGTTGTTGATTTTAAATTATAGTTTGCTACTTTTTCTGTTTGGATTTCGTAGTTTAACAATGATGATTAGTAAATAGTCCGATATTAGTTCTTGTAGATCCATTAGTGTTGTTTTTATACCACGTTTTTGGTAGACATAGAGCTTGGACTCGATTTTTACCAAATCGTGTGACTTCTTGTTTTTAAAAGAATAAAAAGAAATTCCTTAGTCCCACGTTTTCAACTTCAGAAGAAACCACAGAAAAGTATTATCTGAAGTAACCACAAGACCAAGTTTCAGTGAATGAAAGTGATATAATAAGTACATTATTTTCTGACAAAAATATTTATTTCTTAAACGATCCTTTGTTAGAGTTCGCATTTGAAACAAAGGTATTAAAATACCTTGTTTTTAGAATTGTTATCTTTGCTTATATCTAAGTGAATTATTATTACTGAAATTAATAATTACGTTTCATAAATAGATTAAAAGAAAAAAAACGTACACCTGAACTATATCGATTATAAAACTCTATACCGCGTTGAGACATCTGGCAATATTTCATAAATTATAATTTTCGAAAGGAACTAGGAAGTAAATGCGTAGAAATTAAGTATTTACGAACTGAAATTGATAATAATCAAGTACGCAGATATAAAAATTTTTCATTTATTGAATACAAAATAACGTAAATGCAAGGGAAAACGTGAAGTACATAAGGGTTGAAACGTTTAATTATAGAAATAAGTGGGGTGGGGACAATTTATGTGCTCGTATTCGAGAAACATTTCGATAATTGGAAATTTATAGTTATTTATTAAAATAGTGGGGACGGATCGAGTCAATATGGATGAACTATAAATGCCCATTCTTTAATTAATTGAAAATGTATGAGAGGAGTTTAAAACTTTTAAGTGCTTAAACAGGTACTATTACAAAAGGACAAAGTCAACTCACATGCCTCCAGGCATATTGAAAAAAGAAAAAAAAAGATCAGAGGAACTCCGGTTCCTCTATCTATAAATCAATCTATAACCCCGATTTAGTTTCCTCCAACTAGTCGACATAATCTTTTTCTAGAAATAACCCTGTTCTTATATGGGCGCAACTTCAATAATATGGACGAGTCAAAGAAATTGGGCTAGAAAATCGGGAAAAAATTTTAAGTCGAACAAAATAACCCATTCGAAAAATTGGACAAGAGATGAGCAACGATAAGAAGAGTATGTCTTTTGCTTACAGTGTTTTATTGAAATTTTCGAATCCAATACATTAGAATACATTTACCTAATATTCTAAACATTAATTGCATTTTTGTATGCTATTCTTACAGAAAAAAATAATGTAAGAAACAATTTATTTGTAAAATTTAAATTTTATAAATCAATTTCTGTTAAAAGGATGAATTCGACCAAGGAAATTTACCTGGTAGGGGGTAAAAATAGAAAAGCGACAGGGTCGCTTGTAAACGACTATAATATAGATATATCGTCAGACAGTCCAGGAATAAAATACATGTATATATCCAGGGAATCCTTTGGGGATGTGAAATGGTCAGCGGACCTGGCACCGTATTGCATTGATAGGCTTTATTGATATATGTCCAGGTCGGGCCATAAGTTTTCCTTGAAAAATATACGGCTTATTGAAATTGAAATGCTTTTACTTTGCCATTTTTAAAGGGGTAAATTTACCGTTAGTAATACTAGGGACGACAAAATGTCCAAACGAAATTTCAACAGTGAAATGATTGATTTTATATGTACGGAGGCACACACTCGCACACCCTGTTGACAGATTATTAGTGGATAACCCCTTGCGATTGCTGACTCACCCTATTCTCGTTACTGTCATATGTTGTATTTTTGTTTTTAATTTGGCCTTTAACGAGAAGTTCAATTTTTTTTTTTGAGTAATGTCATATACTTGGTGCGCAAAACTTCAACGAGGAAAAAAGAAATGAATGTTTCTATAAAATATTTTGTAAGAAAACACGTACATCGCATCTATTTCATAGGAAATACTGGAATATCTAAGAGGTACATTAAATTTGTGTTGGAAAGTTGATCCATATAATATTCATATTTAAGGAAAGTGGCCTGGTATCGAGTAAACAAGTTATTTAATATTTTATTTTTGAAAACAACCTTAAAAGTTCATAAATTTCATTGCGTTATTATTTATTATAAGTCTTATGCCTTTTGATTTATTCATTGTCCTTTGCTAAGAAATAGGTAAACAGTTTGTCAAAAGTTAAGGTTATTACCTGTTTTCAAATAAAATGCATCGAATATTTTATTTTTTACAATCTATCTTTTTGAAACCTAATTTAAGCGACCATCCAATTTTATAAACAAAAACTTGTCAATAGTTTAGTTTATTTAAACTAGGTATAATGCAGCAAAGAGTCTTTATGGGTCTTTGCCAAAGACCCATATCTATAGTCACAAATTTTATTCAAGCTGGCAAGTGTATGTTAATAAACTTTTCAAGCAATTGCAAAGATTTTCATTAGTTCGTTCCAATCAGACTGAAAGTGTTCAGGGAAAGTTAAAAACTATAAGAATAAAAATGATTTTATTTTTATAGTTTTAGGCAGGTAAGCAAACTCTATTTGTTACATATAAGATGCTAAATGCGGGATTTTTACTATCACTGAAACAAATACTTTGACTTTCTGACGTCGTTTACAATCAAAATGTCCCTTAACAAGTATTTAACTAAGATCTTCAAACAATCTAGAAATTGAATTGGGTAATATGACATCAAATTTAGAAGGAATAATAGAAATATGTATTTTGTTTGTAATTTGTTTCCAGAGACGCATGGACCTATTAGTTTTAGATGGAAACATATTGAGATTTATAGAGAGTTAACAACAATGTAATTTCTTATTTTTACTATATGAAGACGTTATTTATTTGACTAAAATGGAAATCCTCATTGTTTTAGCAAGAGAAACAAGAGAAGAAAATTAGATCGGAAATGCATAGATGCTTAAGACCCACTATAAACGGCATCAGATGACTATAAATTACTTCCAGAAATACTTCATCAATTAAGAGAGCTGTTGTCTTTAATTTGTATGGAAAATGGATAAGCTCTTTTTTGATTTTCTAGAAAGTTAAAATTATTTAGAAATTTCTAAGAATATTACAAAATGAAAAATCCAAATTTGAATTGTTGCACAGTATTTCAACATAAATATTTATGAATTATCTTATTCTTAAAAAAATGAATTTTTCTCAGGAATGATTAATGTTATCAATTCGAACCTTTGTTCATACACTTACGAATTTATATATAATATTTAAAAGAAAAAGCAGGTACTATTACCTCATCATCTCTCCATCATGTCAAATCAGAAGAGCAAAGAAAATAAATTTTTAATAATTTATAAATTATAATACAATTAAATTTATATGTTTTGTACTTCTTTTTTAGCCTTTTTAATTGTCTATTTTATATATAAATACATACAGAATATTCATATGCATATAATATAACCCATTAATAGGACAGAGTTAGAACATCGTTGTAAAATTTTCGTTTTTTTTCATGACTATTTGGAAATAATGTTTGGATTTATGTCAATGTATTTTGGAGTTTTTACGATCTGTGACAAATATTAACGAAACATGTATCTATTTATCATTACACGCCACAAATGAAAAGTCTTTTGGAAAAGTGTCTCTGCTAAGCTCTTAATTCTGCAAGCGCCAAAGCAAAACTGGTCGAATTGTGTGAACAGTTGCTGTTTTGTTCAATTTATTTCCAAGATTTATCCCTTTACGATTTATATGTATTTCAAAATAGCTTGCCGAAGTATAATTCATGTGAAAGTTAGAATTCATTGCCGAATCATAGGCTTATTTTGCGGAAAGTTGTTTTTTTTTTAATAAATTAAAACATACATATAAAACATCATGATCTCGAATATGGTGAATGCGCCGGTTATTGGTACCAAAGTACCTCTTCGTAATTGCAACAGACATTATGCGTTGAACCCTCCAATTCTTTTCTAGCGGGGGAACATTTCAACTCAAGTATAATTCAATTTAAATAAAAGAAAGTGTCGCATAGGGCGGACTCGTTCGCGAAAAAGAAGGGCAATCGGCCCCAAATCGAGGGACAAATGGACGAAGGAACGTGGCAACACGATAAAGATTGACTGTTTTACTACCCCACTTGAGAAGGTTTAAAACGGGGAACCTTTTGCATTAAGAAAAAGCCTCCGGAATGGGGTGTAGAATCGGTTTAGACTCTGGCAAACAGGTTACGGTAATTTTCTATAAACACATCACACAAAAGACTATTTTTTTTCTTCTGTCGATACGCACGCGACTCGTATTTCAACCCCTTTAATCGTATTTAAATTTATCAACCCCTTCGTTTTTGTTGAATATGCATGTCAAGGTGTAAAGCCGATATGTAAAAAACCTAATGGACTGGTTAAAGTGGGGTTGTTATAAACCAGCAAGCAGGTACGTAAAAGTGTATCCGATGTTTAAATTAATATTACAGAGTGTTTTGGGTACGCGTTTATGTAGATTATCGAGGGGTGACATGATGAGGCTCGATAGGATTGAATGAACAGGTTTTTTTCTGTTGTTGAGAAGGTGATTTTATTGGGCTGAAGAGGTAGGTAGTTTTAATTGTACTTACTTGGTGATAATCCAAGTCTGGCTTGGAGAGCAGCTTTAGATTCGTCCAAAGATTGTTGTTGAACATCGTTTCTCCAGGAGTTCTCTTGGGTATTCATCCATATTTTTTCTGAAAAAAAAATTCAAAGTCTTAAATATGTTGAACTGGATGGAAACATATGCGGTAGAAACACATTTTTTTTAATTTGTCAATTTAACACTTGTAATTAGTACATAATATTGATAAGAAATATTAAATAAACATTTTCTTCTTCTTTATTCCTTACAATAGCTTCAGGGAATAATTCAATTCATTAATACCCGAACAACCAAGGAGAAACACGTAATTACTAGAACGAAGAAAGAAGTATTCACCACATCAGTGGCCGTCCGAGTCATTATTATTATTTTCCGTAATAACAGCTTTGGTTGCCGAAAAAAAAGTAACTCGTTTTTTCGGTAGCCTCCATTTGAAACTAAAGTATAGTCCCGAAAAGACAAAGCCCTAAACGTCATGACACATCTCAAGACATTAGCGTCGCGTTTTTTTTTCATCATTTTGGGTCAAAGAGGGCGGTTATTATTGGTCTGGAGACAGCTTAATTACGGTTATTTTAAACGTTTAAAAGTTAAATTTACATAACAGATTATTGAATTTCCGGTTTTTCAAGGCTCAAATTGTTGCTGTCTTTTAAAAAAATCATAGGAAAATCAATATTTTACCATAATTACGCACAAGAAAGAACGTAAACTTTTGCCGTGCTACGAAGGTTAAGAACCCCATTTTCTAAAAATTATTTGTTGTGGCACTACGTTCTGGATGCTGCGTGTTTTCCAGAGAGAGAAAGATATTGATTAGAAGCGACCCTAGTTAGCACGGCCGCCCCTCTTCACCCCCCAGACATCAAGCGCTCTAGCCCCCTCGTTATTTTTATTTCTCTTATTTCCCAACGTTTTGCAGGAAATGCTTGGTCGGTCTTGGAAATTATCGACCAGACACACAATATGATTGAATACGATTGACATTTATTTTTCCATCCAGAGAGTGTTTTGTATTTGAAAGGATTAAAGTCCTTGGTACAGAGTTATCTTCGAGGCGCCTCTTCAAATGAAAAATCTCCTCAGTAAGTAAGAGAAGAAAATGGGAGATGGATATGGCGAGTAAAAGCACTCTTTAATCTTTAATTTCCCGAAAGTTAGTAGTCAAGAATCCGGGCTGGCGGCGATATGCGATTCGGCCCAGATAAAAACCTGGTTAAATAAAAGTAAAATGGGGGCTATTTTCGAGGAGAAAGGCCGGGGTTTCCTTTGAAGACTGCTGATTCGATTCGAGAGGGGCCCTAAATAAATTGCGGATGCATCTCGGACAGAAATCAGACGGATGAGGGAGTCCGCTCAACCCCTGTTTACAATGGCGATTTTATTTGGTTAAAAATTGGTGTTCGCAGGTTAAGAGGGACATAATTTTTACGAAGGTCACAACAAAACATCTTCCCTTTTTTTAAAAGACTTTCTTTTTTATGATACTTGACTCATTTAATTCTTAGGATCAATTTCTAAAAAAAGTTTATAGCACCAATCCGAAACAGTAATTTTTGAAAAAGATCTCAAATAATATAACTCTCAATGCTTTTTTTTTGTTGCTTTATTTCAACATTGTTTCTGATAAAATTCCGAAACTTTAGCGCATTACAAACAATTGACGCAGTAGGAATCCAGAAATAATACATTTTCAAACGTTATAGTGTGCGGAATTTTCTTCCAAAATTCCGAAATACTTACTAATTTTTAAGGAATACTTAAAAACTCTAAACACTGAGAGAAGAAGTCTTTGTTCATAAGAGTTTTGCATCGAAAAAGGTGAAGAGCTACATTTTGTTTTCTAAAGGGTTAAAAAAATAAATAATTTGAATTTTTTAGAAAAAAATTATTTTAGTTAGGGTATGAAGTAAATGTGTTCTCAAAGTCTTGTGTTTAACTTTAAAGAAAAAAAAAGGATATAGCTTTGTAAATTTCACTTTTTTCGGGTCAAAAAGAATAAGAATCTTTTTCTAAACAAAGAGAACATAAACCCATAAAAAAACCTTTTTTTACATTACCTACAAATTGAATTCTTTTATTTATTTTTTTTAACTAAGCATGCTATATCCATACGGTTCATCCAATAAAAGTAAAACAGTTGAAGTGTTACGACAGTAAAAAAAAACAAAATAGCAACATCCCAACAAAAGAATCGAAAAAGGAAAATGGCCGTCGTCAAGAAGCCGTCTTTCTTATTTAGAAACTTTAAACTGACGCCCAAAGAGGCGTCGCTTGGAGAGCCGTATGCAGATTTAAAAGGGGTGAGAACGGGGTGTTTTGCATGTTGCGCGTGCGTTATCACGCCCATTATATCTTTTATCGATATTATGTAAAAGCGCGAGGCGCGGTGCATGCGCGCAACCTGGAAAATTGACACGTTTTACATGTATATTTTTATGGGTTCGGCTAAAAGTCTATACATTGTAGTTGGCAACAAGAAAAGCAATGGACAATGTTTTTGATATGAGGGCGGAAGTAAATTGAGGCTATTTGACATAAAAAAGTAATAATTTTTTTTTGGATTCAATCGTTTTCTAGATTAAGAAAAACGTTAAAACGAACCATCTTGTCTTTTAAGGAATTTTAATTTGACGACTAACAATAAGGTTGAGTTGCAACTCTTCTTGACCTTTGCCAAGAGTGAACAGAAGATCCTTTTTCTTATTCTGCTCGACAATCAGATATACATATGTACATTCTCTCAGAATGTAAATATGCACTGTACTATACGGGTGGCGATTTCAAACAATCAGTTTTAAAAATGAATATCGATATTGGGGGGAAAAAAGTAATGGGGCACGAAATCAATTTCTTAAACGAACAATGGAGAACGCAGGAAAAAATTAATCGAATAAGGTGATGTACTAAATTTAGAAACGAAGACGATTAGGACGTAGGAACAAACAATTAAAACTCATTGACGGAAATAATGAAGATGTCTGACAAAAAATGGACCGTTTCGGTCATTTTTCGATTTTAGTTTAAACGGTTTGGTTTTTTTGGGGAAGGAACTTAAACGACTTCCAATATAATTTAGAATGATTACATCAACACTTTTAATCGTGTCGAAAAATGAATATTCACAGTTTTTTATTAGTTTTCGAAATGTTTTTAATAACAAAGAACATTACATGGCAAATATACAGCTGATACTAGTGTGTGTGCAAAATAGGGTTGAAAACTCCAAAGAGGGTTCGAATTCGTCGTTATCAAGGGTTGATTTCAGCTCCCAGGTAGAAACAGACAATGAACCACATGCCTCCCAAAAAGAGAGAAAAAAATCGTAAATAAGACCGATTGTATTGGCATGTGGCCTATACGAATCCGCACCATAATAAAAACGTCCACCTTTTCTACTGACGTGTGTTGGACGTGTGTGTGAGGAAGCACAATAATCTTTAACACTATCTTACGGGGCAAGTGTTCTTTATTCTATATTTCACTAAGAGAAAATTTTTAAAAAGGAATCCGGGTCGATTAAAATGCGCATACGCACGTCTGGTTGACGGTGACAAATCTGGTTAAACTCATAAATTAAGTATCGCGCTGGACGTTTACTGCCATTTTGCAATAATTTAAATACATTTGCTGTGTAAGCTGAACGTAGAAAGTTTTTTTTTTCGAGGCGTGGTTCTTCTTAACATATTTAATTGGCTGAGATAAATGCTGATATTCCACTGCTTATATGGAAATAACATAAATATTTGTTTATAACTTTTTTTTGCAAAATGGTGACATTTAAAATAGTAACTTGAACTGTTTCAGAGTTTGTTTTTCAAATACATATAACTGCTTTATAATAAGAAACTTTCCAAAATACATAAAAAGGGAGATTGAAAATTCCTAAATAAGAACAAATAAAGATTGACTATGGAAAACGAAATATTTACATTTTTGACTATTATATGGAAAAGAAAACAAAACTGGCAGACTGTTCACATATCTACAAAAAAATACGGTTCAAATGTATTGTAAGACATTATAAATGAAGACTCTTTTTTAATCCATGACAGTGTAAATTAAAAAAATGTAAATATTTTATTTTGAAAAGTCATTTCTCAAATATGTAATTTCTCTGGTTTACGTTTGTGCTATGGGAACATAACGATTAATATTCAAAATGTATGTAAATACAATCTGAATTCAATAGCAGAAGTCAAAACTAATTAAAATGTTTATCATTAATTAGTCCTTTTTCCATTCAAGCTTATGTTAATTGGACAATAGCAGTCAAAAACGTGTTTTGTAGCAAATGATAATGAATATTTTTTTGATATTAATTAGCTGATTGAATGTTCTTAATGGAAATGTGTAAAAGAAGTAGTAGCCAAGAAAGCTTGGGTTTTCTTTAACCATTGTTTTCATACATAATGCAAATTTACTTCTTTGTTGTCACTATTATTTAAAAATATTAAGGAATGAGTTGAGCTTTACAGCGCTGTTTTTATAATTTTTCACTGGAAAAAGTCTATGCCTAATAAAATTATTTAAATTTTATTAATTTGTAGATGTTTTTGAAGGTAGCGGTTAATTCTTGAGAATTAATGATATCGAAGTATGCACATTGTATTGGTAAGTGTTTAATATACATATACCTAGAACAATTTTTATTTCAATATAAGCGTAAGGTAAACGTGCCCATGGCGTTGTAAGAAGCTCCGGAATTGCAACATATTGCATAATCTTGCAGCTATATAAAGCGTAAACTTACGTAGAAGCATATCACACACATACTTAATTGAATTCAGATCCGGTGATTGTGTTGCATACTTTAATGATTCCTTCGTTAGCTCATTGGTTTGTCACAATTCGTGAGTCATGTCGATGAACATTATCATGAATTAATTGAAAGATTTAACTAATAGCTTGAGTAAGTGGACGTATGATAGGTTAGTGAATGATGTTCAGATATCGTTAAGTGGTTAAAATGTAATTTGAAAATTGAATTTTGGTATATACCATACCACTACCCCTACAATATGTATTCACTTTTTAAATATGTCTTAAACAGTTTCCGGATCGTTCCATAATTTTGTTCGTCGAAAATCTAGATGAAATCTAAATCTAGCTTCATCTGTCATCTGTCAATTTGAACCTGAAGAAGGTATAGATATATGTACAACAAATGAGCACGCAAGTTCGTTTCTAATTTAGATGCTGTAATTGTAGGTTGCCTTATATTGATTAAAGGGAAAAATCTACACCTGCAGGGCGTCCACGTCCTAGATGTAGCTCGGTTGGACTTTTAGTTTTTCTCAAAAACACCTCTATAATCAACACTTTGGGACCCATCTATTCATTTGGCTACTTCAGACATACTGCAGTACTTGCAGCATGTCAAGTTGCACAGGGCTTAGTTTTAAAAATGTATAATGTTAATATTTGAAATTGCATGCAAATTGTGTTTACGTTCCATTAAATAGTGGAAAGATATTGCACAATTAAATGTTAAATGGTTTAATGGAATCACAAATCAGACTGCCATCATTTTAAAGAAATCCGTTAAAACCCCTTATCCCAGCCCGTCACGAGTCGTCATTATAAAATCCCTTTCCCCATTGAAATAATATTTTTATATTAGTTTTCGAACATGATATATGTTGCAAACGTGCTGCTACTTATGAAGGATCCCATTGTAAACACAGTTGCAGTTGCCTCGCGTACAAAAAGGGCTCTATTCCGCTCTGCTCGTCGAACCCTTTTTAAAATCGCGTGCTCAAACAAACGACGTTCTGTTCTATTGTTAGCTACTGGTTTCTTTCTATATACACTTTTTTTTATTGTTATTATTGCTCCGATTGGGACGAGACGGAGAATTTTTCGACCAATGAGAGACCGATTTTGCATAAATTATAGGCCGGAGTTTAAAAAGGGTTAATAATGCGTTTGAAAATTTAAAATGGTGGCCAGCATGCATGCCATATGCGAGAGTTCTCAGAACTCGTTTCGACTTCAAACGGGGCAAAATTATATGATATTTTCGTAAGTAATAAGACGGCCATAGTGTAACTAACCGTTTACAGTATTGTTGAACCGAAAAGGGGATTAAATTTTGCAATTTTATTTTCAGAGCTGAAAAAATACGTTAAAGAAAAAAGAAGGGGAAGTAATCTTTAAGAAAGCCGGCAAGGGTATTTTTTTAAGGAATTATTGACAGTTAACGGATTAAACGAACATTTGTTAAATGTGTTACAAAATTCATTTCCCAGACCCCGAAAAAATTATAAATGCATCCTCCTTTTCAATTCGCTACCGCTTACCCTCATTTTTTTCACCCCATTTCTTCATTTTTTAGGCATTTTACAAAGAAACCGTTTTTTAGACCCAAAAAAATGAGGGGTGAAGGTCTTTTTATTTGTTACACCTTGTATTAATGCGTCGCTGAAGGGTGCAAAAATTCTAGATTCTCCTAAAAAACGAGTGATTTGACCCCGATTTTTCTAACGGAATTTCTCATGAAATTTTTGGGAAAAAATCGCACAATTTCTCACGACCAGGCTTTGGTTTTTAGGGGTTTTATCCATTTTTTTAAAAAGATCCTTTGTGCCTCAAAATATAAGAGAGAACATGGATATTTTAATTGATTTCTGAAAAGAGATGCTTTTTGTGCAATTTGGCATGATACAAATCAAAGGGTACTTTCTAAAGAAATCCGTTAATATGAGAATTTGTAATCGCCAAAAAAACCGTTTGTGCTTCTTACCGGTATTTAAGCTATATGTTACAGGTATATATGTATATACGATACATAGGGTATATAATGTTAGATCACGTTATATGCAGGGTTATGGATAACGGTTTTTTGTGCTATTTAGAAATAACTGACAATTTTTAGTAACGGTTATTTCTTTATATATTATCCTTTGAGAATTTTTAACGTATTTTTTAACGTTATATTTATTTTAGAGTGGCCTAACGGCTTCGATAAATATCCTGTCCCAAGGCAAAAATTCAATTACAACCGTCCATAAGTAACGTACACACAGGAAGAATAGGGGGGTAGAGAACCTCTCTGTTCTCGTTCCATTTCCAGTTTTGGGCGTGAGTTTTTCACATTTCCACTGTTGCCAAAGTATTTAACAAGACAATTCAATTATTGGGGAGACGCGAGCGATTCGGCTTCCCCAACAGTTTCCTCAAACTTATTGCAGAGTAAATCAAGGTGCAATCGAGAAGTCTTATATTGGCTGGGTTAATGTGGTCTACAATTATTACTTTTTTTTCTCTTTCCCTCTCCGTCACTTTACTTTTTCAACTAGAACATTTTACAATATGTGTGACACTTTTGTTGTTTCTTTGACGAATTTTGGTGAGGAATTATTTTAGAATTTAAAATTTTATAAAGAATGCTCTAAAATGTCAGAAATGAGAAAACAGTTTAAATTGGTAGGATTATTATATGTATGTTAAAAACAAATCTTGACAGTTTATAAAGCAGTTTTAATTATTGTGGTAGACGTTACGTTACTGCAGTTGCACTATCTCCTTTTAATGTTTTGTAAGAAAAAAGTGTAAAAATATTAGAAGCTCAACGTTTTTAAGGAATATTTGTGAGCAATACTGAATCTAAAGATTTAACAACTATGTTAGTTATGATAAGCGTTTTAAAGTTTCGAGATGTAAGCAAGACTTTAGCTTAATAGATCAATTTCAACAAGAAAATGATCGTGGATTATTAATTATTTTAACCCCGAGACAAAAAATTTGTTTGAAGTTTCACGTAAATCTTAAATAAGAGTTTTTCATTTGACACGGTTACTATTACATTCTGGCCACAGAAAGGTTCTATTCTATTGAACGTTTTACTCAAAAGTGTTACAATAACTACAGAATTTATTTTACCCAATCCGTTATCATTTTAGTGTTATATTAATTGCAACAGAATAATGGGACGTATGGCACAGAACACAAAAAACATTTTATGAGAATTGCTTGGACATCTTCCCAATTTACCAAATTTAACCGATTGTGATGATCAACTACTTTTGTTTGAAAATACAACTACAGAGTGTTCGTTTTCACGGTCTAAATGAAATGAATCAGCTCTTTGAACGATGTAGAAATTAATTTTTCTTATGAATTATCCACTATTTTAATAGTAATAACTAATGCCATCGACCAATATGGAAGAAAATAAGGCTTTTCAGTTTTTCAAATTTTAATATTACCTACATATAATTGACGTAAATTACAAAATATAAAAAAAACCTAAAAATACCAGAATTGAAAACATTATTTCAGGTAACAACCAATTTGGTTTCTAATCAAGATATAGGAACAGTTTAAGTTCATAAAACGGGGTTTTACTTTACAATGACGAACTTGTAGATTTCAAGAGTGAACTATTCGTGCCTTGTGATGTCTGCGCGCTTGAAAACCCCAACAATTAAAATATTAACCCAAAATCGGTTCAAGAAAGAGAGGATATTGGGGGTAATGGTGAATCGATAACAGGTAGTTTAAGTTTGGTTTTTGGCATTTTATATTATCGCTAGGAAAATGATTGACGTTTAAATGGATCGGGTTGTTCTTGTTCATTGAAAAAGAATGTGTATTGTAGGAGAAATATGAATTTCATACAGAAAAAGCGGTATAGATGCGTCGCCATACAAATGGTTTTTCGATAACGCTCTTCGCTCTTGACGATAGATTGTTCCGCTTTTATATTAGTTTAAATGGGCCTCCTCTGTCAGGTTAATTTCTTTCCGAATTGGGTTGTATGACAAACAAATTAGTACCGTTTATCTTTGAATAACCATTATCTACTTGAGTTTCAAGCCGGGGCCATTTTCTATTTGATAAAAGAGAGATTATTAATTTTATATCGTAATTTCTTTACCTGAACGTACAGTTATGATATAGTATAAAATGCATCGTGAATTTTAATAATAACTACTAATAATAATATCGTTATTAAATATCTAATTAATAATAAGAAAAGTCCATTCTAATTGCAATCGCGTTTTACAATAAAATATATATAATTTGTTCGAGTCTAACGAAATTACCAGACTTTCATGTTAATTTCCATACATAATCCCCTATAGTCTTTCTATAAGTGTATGTATGTGTGTGCGAGGTGGTTTGATTATTTTTTTATTAAACACCATATTCGAGGTATGTATGTATGTGTGCAATAATGAGAAATTTTAATATACATTCGACACGGTATTTTGCCCATGCAAATCGTAATATTAAAAAGATATCTTTAACGTTTTACGTTTTGCTCATATACGCATGGTTAAGTATTTATCTGATGCCTTATGAATAATATAATTAAGCATTATCTTTTGAAGCTTCATCAAGGACTAGACTAGAAAAAGAACAGTACCATTATAAGGAAAGTGACGAGAAGAACATTATCGGTAGTCCAGACCAGTCTCAACATATTCATCAAACAACATTTGTATAAATTAATCTATTTGATCCGTATCGGCCTTTACAGAAAGGCATTTCGTACAATTAGTCTTTAAGATAGCGGGTCAGGTTCTTTTATCGGACCGCTTCTTCTTCAACCACGAGGTGTATTAATGATTGGACCGCCCCCCAGTGGGAACCAAAACTTCCTTCGTAATGAAATCATCTTGCGGCCATAAATATTGATTTGGATGTTGCAACGTGTCAAACAAAACAAAAATTATTAATATTAATGACAATTCAATCACTTGTTTATTAAAAAAATAAAGAAACATTGTCCGTATAAACGGGAGAAGCTTCCGTGAAACGTGATCACCTGGGTGAAACATTAAAGTTAAAAGTATGCAAATTGGCGGTTTTATCTAAACCCTTTAATTTTCTGCTTGATTCATAACACTTTTTCCGCTCTGGGATCACACCATTATTGTAGGAAGATGATTTCATTTTTAGTCTAAGCTTTTATTCTCATAATCTCTTTTGGGTGTTTTTTTGGGGGGTAATTTTGTCATACAACAGTAGTTGATTAAAGCTCATCACAACACCACAATCTCTTTAAAAAATACTGAAATTTAATTAAACCCTGAGAATAAATAGTCCGAATCGAGGCTCTTGGACTAAATTCAATTATATGAAATCGGAATTTCATCGTATTTCTCTTTGAAATTGTGCAAAAACATTTAATTTTGTCGGAACGGCTTTAAGAGCTTTGTGGTTTATGCAGTTATTCAGATTTTTCTTAATTCATTCGTGTCATCTTGTTTTTTTTTCATGTTAAGAATTTCGTAAGTGGCAGCTTTAGAGTATTTCTTTTGTTTTGTTTGCCTCGTCCATCTGGCCTAATGTAGTTTTAAAATGGGGCCCAGGTAAAATTGGCGCACTCAAATCTGAAGATGGCCTCAAGAAACTTTACGAAACCGCTACCAAGTTACGAGATAATTTCTGTTGTTATTTGGTATTTTGCATCATTACCAGAAGAGTGTATATGTAATCATTGGTTGTAGACAGCTCAGAAATAACCGCAGAGATTACCAAATTGCTTTGAAGAAAAAAGTGGCGAAAAGAAATATGTATTTTTAATTTTGTTTTTCGGTTTGTTTTAAATTTGCGCCTAAACGAAGAAAGAAATCAAATCCGATCAATCAATCGACTTGAGACGATCAATAAAAGTCATTAGCCAGCCCGTCTAGAGTACTTTTCTTATGGGAAATTAGGATATACGTAAATTAATTTTAAGACAAATTTGATGATCGACTACAAACGATTTATTCTGCTCCCAGAGCGCCTTAAATGGTTTGTATCTACACGAAATACAACCTTTTTCTTAACAAGTTTTCGCATTGATATTATTGTTGAAATATGTAGTTACTTCCAAATTTAAAATTTTCTCTAAATATTGTTTTAAAGCTGTTAGATTTTGAAAAATATCATAGTTAAACAAAAATTAAATTAAAAAAGTAGTAAATTTTCGACAACAGTAATTGGAAAAATTAAAGGATGCAATGCGAAAACGTCCATTTATTAAGCCACGTTAGCTAAAACGTAAAGTAGATGCAAGGCGGTATCGATGTGGTACTCGAGCGCGGTACTTACAAAGAGAACAACCAACTTGTATTAATCATATCGCATGCTCTCGAGAAGTAACGTATTCAAAATCGCTTTAAAATATTGCACACTTTTTTCTACGGGGTAGTACCGCACCGATTTATAGTCCTCGCTTGAGTTCTCGTTCTTTCTCCTTCCGTAGGAATTTATTGTTTCTCCTTCATTTGCCCTTATAATAATAATAATAATCTTCATCGTTCCGTGTTCTCTGATTCTCGTGCCATATTGTGTAAGTGCTCAAACATAAAAAACACTTGTTTGACACGTGTTAATAACCCGAAGGGGGTATTTCACCCCTTACTCGGAAAAAATCTGTTAAAAAATGTGTCTTGACAAAATCGCGACAGCCCTTCTGTCGAGTTTTCCCCCGAGGAGGCCATGCTTATGCTCTATGAAAAGGGCATTTAAACCTGTTGCCTTCAAGACACGGGGAGTTCCCTATATTCAACATTTGATCCCTTTCCGATATTACTTTAACCCCCTGGGGTTATATTATTCGAGAAAAAAATGTTTAAGCTTTAAATTAACCACACCGTACTTGATACCCAATGCGGCTTGACTTTATGATGGATTATTATCTGTATAAGACATTCGGTTTCAACAATTTTTATTGAAAATGCTTATTTAATTTGATTCTATATCTGTATATCGAAGGTAAAAATTTCAATTTCCATGAGAGCTAAAAGAAGTATTTTGTATGAGAATTACTGAAGCATAAGTTAGAATTTCATTACAAAATACAGGGTGTTACAAATAATAGCTCAAACTTTTAACCGTAGATTTTTTGAGTGAAAATAATTGAATTTTTCTTATGAAACTTTTTATTTTCACTGTTGATACTAACAATAAGTATGTATATAAAGTGTAAGTGTGGCGTGTATATACAGTGACGAGTAACACCATAAACATGAAATGGTTTTCTCCTAATAGTAAGTAAGTATATTGAATGTGTGAGTTACTTATCAATAATAAAAATATATAAAAAATAAACTATAAAGCAGGATAAAACATGATAATTTATTTTTATTTACACAAAATTATAAATATTATAACTGCAAAAAAGTATGAAATTTCCATATTTAAAATTAAGCACGACATTATTATATTTAAGTAAATTAATATTTTATCCATTTTCCTTTATTCTTGGCTACTGCTTTTATTCTTCTTAGTATATTCTCGATTAAGTGGTTAGTAATTTATGGTGTTATGTTTCATTTCTGCTTTGTTCTTGTGCAAAATTCAAGAATGCCTAATGATGGATTTTCATAGTTTCTTTTTCTTTTATGACAGGCTATAAATTTTCGATGGGATTCAGATCTGGATTTTGTGTTGGGTATCCTATTACCGAAGAATGTTGGTTTTCTTCTGTTTTTGCCGTATATTTTGGATCTTCGTTTTATTGAATACTCACTTCTATTTTATAGTCTTTAGTTTTTACAATGACAGGTACATTTTTTATAGTATATTTAAATAATGATCTTTTTTCATAATTCTATCAATTTTAACTAATGAGCCAAATCCTTTATGTGTAAAACAGCTCCAATATATTTTCGAAAACGTTTTTTAACAATCATATTTTTATTAGACAGAGATGGTATCGGTTCTTTTTCCTTTACTTCTAAACTGTTTTTTTTAAGACTGGCGTACTATCCACTGACATGCTTTTATTCCGAATTCCTGGGCACCAGCTTTGGGTGTTTAAATACGTTCTAATTGAACAAGACGAGCTATTTCACCTGCTGCTCGATGCGAAATGAGTTGTGGTCTACCGGTCTTTCCTGATGAAGATGTGCATTTATAGGTTTTTCTAATTTGTGCAACTAGCGTGGGGCTTACTTGACATTTTTTTTATAACTTTTCGTAAGAAATATCCCTTGTTGGACATGGAAATAATAGTTTTTCTACTACGATATTCATTTACAGGTTTCATTCTACCATTTACTTATAAAAGTATTTACTACCGTATTGATGAATTTCTTTCACAATAGCCATTTTATTCATAAAGATAAAGAATAATTAAACATACGGGCAAAACCAGATAAGTTATTGGCAATTTTATGCGTTCAACATACAACGTGCACAATTGTTAATAGAAAATAAAAATATGGAGACTTGATACTTTTTTCGTGTTATAAAATTTATAATTTTGGGGAAATAAAAATAAACTATTATTTTTAAAACTGCATCCATATTTTGTTATTTTTATATATTTTTTTTTATTGACAAGTTTAACTTAGACATTTAATATACATGCTTTCTTATTTAGAAATCTTTTTCATGTTTACACTTTTGCTTGTCATTGGACGTGCGATGTACTATAGAAGAAATAAATCGGAATATCTTATAAATTTAATATACATGGCAAATAAAAATTTTCCAAGAACAAAAAAACCAAATTAACAATTAATGTAAAAATATAAACTCATGCATCATAAATATGCATTAAAAAAAATTGGAGAGATAAACGTGTTTATTATCCCTTTTTTTCCCTGTATTTTTTGAAATTCTTTTTGTTCAAATTATATGGAAAGTGCGCATAATTGAACTGTACATTACTGCCAAATTTCATTAACAGATTAAAACAAGAAATGTAAGTAACAAAAATATATATTTTTTTTTGAACTAACAATAAGTTCAATACCGTGTATATTGACACTGAATACAAGGTATAAAAATAAAAAATGGCATAAGAAGGAACTAATTATTTTCGCTCAAAAAATCTTTGGTTAACTACTTGACCTACTAAATTGTAACGTCCTGCATGTACGATCAATTACTTTCACAATACACAGATATTTTCAAAATTTATATTCATTTTACTCACGAACAGTAACATAATATTTGCAGGAGGTGAGAGGTGATATATGTCAAGTTAATACATATTATAGTTCGGTTATAAGGGCAAATAAAATTATAGCAAGGTTGCGTTTAAGAGTACATATTTCCAGAAAAAAATTTCATGTATAAAGTAGTAATTTAAGTTATTTTAAGCAAGTGCATTATAGTATATTATTAATGTATAAACCAATCATAAGACATTCTTTTGGTAAAGTTGCTAGCTAGTTTTAAAAAAATCAATAACACCTTGATTCGATATGCAAACCATTGCCATTCGACTGCTATTTTGAAAAATTTTCTATGTAACAAGAGTCACAAACTTTAAGAGTCTTGGACTGAACATGTGGGCGGTCGTCCAACGAAGTTTGTAGATCACATTCGTAATAAAGGATGTGGTATAGTGAGGGCATATAAAAGCAGTTCACTCTTTTAATAATTAACGAAGGGCGACTCATTTTTGGGCGTACAGATCTAGAATGCTTGCATTCCATTGATTTCAGTGTTTCTGGATTATTGATATGTGTCCAGATATTTATATACAGTAACAATTCTAGAACAGATTGAGTGATACGTTTTAGTTCAATTCCGTCTCATAATATCAAATCATGGACTAAATCGATATTTTCTGAAATTGAGACCGAAAGTCACTTCAGTCATCTCGAATGTAAATGTTTGCTTTATTAAAGGAAGTTTCTTATTAGTGAGCAGTGATGAAATTCAAGTTTGTTTCTAAATGCTCCTATAAAAATGAAAGAAAGATGAAATTAACTGTTGGTAGTTAAATCATACTTGATTTTTGTTTTTAATACAAGTTTTAAAAGATGAAAATATTTATAATGCAATTTCTGAAGAGTTTACCTAAACAGGTAACGTGAATTTTGTTTCAATTTCACGACAATGATACTCTTTCAGCTACGACTAAGACGTTCTAGAAGACTCCATCTAATTTTTTTTCCTTTAAAATATACATTAAAACATCAAACAAATTATACAAAATATTTTCAAAAATTACGCATTTTCAAACTTGACAATTTAAAGTTGATCTTAATTAAACTCCAAATCTAGCTGAATCAATAAAATTGACTATAATGCCAAATGGTGCTTTAAACTTAATTATGTAAAGGTAATTTATGTAAAAATATAGCGGTTTAAATTTCTTTTTTTTCCACTATTGTTCCGCTTTGTCGCGCAGAAAAGCTCAATTTGAAAATAATTGTTAAGCCACTTAAAAGCTTAACGTTTCACATTGAATGATCATTTTTTTTATCTAGAGATTATCTCTTTGAAACTTGATACAATTCTTTATTGCGAAGGAAAAAATTTGATGTATATAACCCCATATTATAACAGTGACCTACCGCAATACCATCGATGCTTACCGAAATATTGACGTAATCGAATCTCCCCGAAAGAGAAAAAAACCAATTTAGCTGCAAATGCGCGGGTCAAAGAGGTTATCCGTCCTCTTTTATTCGCAAAATAGATATTCATTCCCTACGATAAATGCAATCATTGATTTGGCCATTTTGGTCTTTGCTTTTTTTAGTTAAAGGGGGCGATTTTCTATCTGGCTCAATTGAAATAATGATTTTTCCCCGATTTGTACAGATGGAATGTCCATGATTTCTTATATTTAGAAGAGACTGATTTTTCATATTTTTTTTTTAAATTTCGTTTTACGCGTCACTGTACTGGCTTTGTTAAGTTTTTAAATAATAGGACTTTGCTGAATTGGTTATACACTATTTCAGGTTGATTGCCAAGTCCAAGTCTGGTTACTCGTTGATTCCACGTTATGGTAGAGTTCGAATTCTTTTCATTTTCGAATTGAAATTTCAGAAATTTTCGCGTCCGCTTAGTAGTGCCATTCGACCCGAATAATGCTAGGATAAATTGAAAGAAAATCCGATTACTATTTGAAAAGGGCGTTTAGTCTCGAGCTCCGTTTGTTTTCTCATTTCATAGTATAAAACTACATGCAACGAAAAGTTGCTAGATACCGTATTTTTCCAGTGAGTGACTGAACTACTACATATTTAGATCGTTTCACTAGTGGCACCACCTCACGCCTAGTTGACTATTGTCATTTACGCCTCCTTTCTACAATTTAAACATTCGATGGATATCTCGAAAACGATTCGTTAGAAACGGAAATAGACGGAATTAAATGTAATTCAACGCCGATTCATTTTTTTTTAGTAAATTTCAAACGATGCTTATCTCCGTGTGTCATTAACACCTCATATTTTCAGTACCATTGAAAGAGTTCAGCTTTGAAAAGAAATTTACATTAATACTTAATGAGAAATGCTAATTGGTTGTATGCAAATAAAACGGACTTAGTTATTAAAGATTAAAACGAAAGGCCATTAAATCATTTTAAAATTTAAATACGAGTGTGTGTGTATGTTTAGATTATATGGTGATCCTATATGCATTTTTTTCCATAATGAATATTCATAAATTTAATACCTTTATAATAAAAGGAATAGAATTTTTAATATTTTTAACTATAGGTCGTTGCTGTTTGAGCACTTTGCGCTTCTTCCAAAACTCATGCCTAACGGCCATGATTATTTAAAAAATATGTTTAGTAATTATTACGTAACGTGCCATCATAAGAGTGGAAAAGAAAGTCTTATTAAAATTGAGCCACGAAAAAAATTGGTCCCGAGTAACGATCGTGGGAAAAACGAATGAAATAATGAATGGTGCCGCGCAATTATTGTAATATTTCTAAAGCAAAAAACCTGTTTTGCTTTTATATTATTCATATGTGGCATTTGAAATCTACTTTTTTTGCCCGCACAATCATTATTACATAGGATTTTAATGTTCCGAACAATTAGCATATCACAGGATGAACATATTGAAAATACCCAGATGGTTTGGAACCTGGGTAATGTGTGACGTTCTGTTCATTATTCTAATCGTTTTAATATCTTTATAAGTGCGCTATATCGTAACTATTTGATGCTTAAATTAGCCACGCCCGACTCGAGCTATACAAAAGCGTTTTTTTCGTTTCATCAATAATAAATTCCCCGGGAATTTCAAAAATATGTTTTAACGACCTAAAATTACAGTTCCTCCGCAGAAGCCAATTAATCAAAGCTCCATTTAAAAGAAACTTATTATAGATTAGCTCTCCAGTGTTCCTCTAACCGTATAACCTTTTCTTGTTGTTCTCGAATCTGGCCTTAATCGTATTTATATTGACATTTAGCTTATTTAATTTAATTTATTTAAAATATAAGAAATTATAATTGACATAATGGTATAAGGAAACGATTACGTTAATGTCAAGCAAAAAATCCCTACTGACATTGATAGTTTTTCTTTAAATTAGAAGATCTGAAAATTGGTAATGTGAGTCTTTTTCTTAAAATTGTGAGAAAAAATAACTTGCTCCGCTTTTTGTGACCCATTAATACGTGTGCAATCATTAAGAGTTCGGTACAATTCTTTATTAGAGTCACTGAAAAAATGGTTCCTTTTGGTCTATAATTTCGCGTTTTATGTGGAACCGCCTTCAGAATGGTAATGGGTTCCGAGAAAGATCATTAGAGGTCGAACTTACCCGGCGAACAGCTTTGTTAATTGCTCTGTATGCAAAGCTGATCATTAAACTTTTTAACTATCATATACATTTCATTTTACACACGTCCAAGAAGTTCAGCAACAGGGGCTGAGACTTTTCAACTTTGAGTCGATAATAATGCACTTTTTCAGAGGCCAAATATTTATGCACTTCAGGTAGAGAGAAGGTAAGGAAATTTTTCATTAGTCAAAGACCCAGGTAAAAACATCGCTTTTTTACGATCTCCAAGCTTCCAGGAACTTTATGCTAAAAAAACGATCGAATTCACATATAGGTACTACAACGAAATTCATTTATAGTGGCAGCGTTTCATTTTAACACTGTCACCCAATCTTCTTTAACTTCTTCATCGGCCATTATTATTAAAGTTTTTGTATATTCAGCATATCTTATGTAGGTGGAGCTGCCATATTGCAAAATTAAACAACTGGCCAATGAATGATTTTAATTAACCGGTCGTTATTGTTTGCACGACATTTTTAAACGGTTTTTTAAATTGTAGAGTAATGATGTTCAACACGCAAAAAACTCTCGATTCATAGTGAAAGTCAAGAGTTAAATCTACAGCCTGTTGATTTTTTTATACCAATTCGTCTTCTTCTTTTCTTGAACAACCTCCGGAACGATCGCGAGTTAATTTGCGTATCTGACGCAACCGGAGCTCGAAAAAGAATAGGAAAAACTGTGCTGCGGAAATTAACGCTAATTCGATTTTAATGCCGCCTGGATGTGTGACAATCATGGCGTAACACCTACCTAGTAGCGTGGCATTATAATTTAATATAATTTTTATTTATGTTTATCCAAAAGCGACTGTCGCGCTTGGTGGTCGTACAAAATCACCTCGACCGTTTTCAGTGTTTTCACGAAACAATCCACTAAACACAATGTAAAAAAAGTTTAATTCCACCAACGTTCGGTTACTATATGCCTTAATTTTGTATTTGAATGATGCAGGTGCAAAAATATCGATTTGGTCGTAATTAATTGCCGCTTTGGTACCACCCTGTGGGGGTACTATGCAGATTTATCAATCCGGACACCTGCACCCTTAAATTATTTGCAAGAAAAAGTCCTGACTAAGGGGACTTAATTTGATGAGATCATTTTTAACAAACAATTGACAGCTTTTTTTAACTTTAATGATTATCATTTTTCATCCTGTAGAGGAAACTTGTTAATTTTTACATTTTAGATTTTTCCCAAAAATATTATTTATACATATTTGTTATTTTCAAAATTTTAAGTAAATTTAGTTTACATAGAATTATATTTCAAATAAAGTATTTTATCTGTTTTTTCATGTTTTATCCTTTATTCATTTATGTATTAAAAAACATAATTAACTTGGTATGCAATAATTCATTAAATATTCCATGCAATTGTAATAAAAAGGGGAAAAACATGAGCAATTCTACGAATAGAATATCTTATTTTAAAAATTGTAAATTATACCTTTATTGAATATTCTAGAGGAAAGTCCTTAAAACTAAAATTTGAGATTTTATTTCAATTAGGAACAAAAGTAAATTTTAGTGTTGACATAAATCGTATGTTGGAAAGTGGATTCGACATTCAAAATTTAAGAAATATAATTCAATATTTGCAATCTTGATTTTGTAACATGATTGAAATAATTTTTTTATAAATTTTTCATTTTTATATTTTATAAGATGAGATAGATACTGTTTATTTCTTCATATTTCTCTATTCCATTGGATATCCAAATACGTAGAGACAGAGAACATCTTCAATCACCAAGAACTAGTGTTTAAAGTAAGAATATAAACAAGATACGAATTCGCCAACTAAAAGTTCCGATTTAGATCCAATTTAAAATATTTAAAATGAAGCTAAAGTTGAAATTGTAAGAATTCATGATATGAATAATAAAAGGTCACAAAAAATAATTAATATGTTGCAAGTTTATCTGTGGTATGATAAAATTGATAGAAAAATACATTTTGACTATAAAAAAAATTAAACACAATTTATTGATCATTATAAATAAAAAAGCAGTTCACGTTTCACAAAGAGGAAGTTTTTAGTTTCTTAAAGAATGACGAAATACCACTGAAGCAGATACCTCCCTCGGAAAGCGTAATTACTTAAGCCAATTGTCAAAGTAATTTTTTTATATGTCATATACGAGAAAAAATCGATTAGTCCACGTTAAATATTTAAATGAGAATAAAAAGATTGTTTTCATGACAACAAAATGTATATTAGTTACGAAGTAAAGGGATTTACTAATTATTCTACTGAATGATTATTGTAGTATCATAAAACCTACATATATGTATACAGACAGTCATGCATTTCTACGATTTAAAGACTAAACTTTGATCAGTAATTAATGAAATGGGAGCATTTTGGGTCTTCCAGACGTAATATAATTCTCATTCGAAAAAACTGCTGGATAAGACCTTATTATTTTTTTTGGGACAGTCGTGGTATCATCTTTACCGACTTACCTGACAAAGGGGAAAACTTTTATAAGAGAATACTTAGTATTATTAAAAAAGCTGGGCGCAATATACTTATATTATATATGTTGGTAAAAAAAAGACAATGAAATTTGGTCTTTGCATGACAACGTGTCAACACAAAAATGAGCATTGTCAAGGATAAATTTCGTGATTTGGATTTCGAATTGATATAATAAATGCACTTATTCAACTGATTTAGCTCCTACAGAATATTATCTCTTTTTCAAGCTGAAGAAGGGTTTTAATATTGGCAATTTTCTTCCAACAAGAACTTGATTGGGACTGTGAAAAGGTATATTGCATTCAAGAGGAATTTTTCTTTGACATAAGACTAGATTAGAACTTTTCTAAATGCTGAGAAATTTATACAACTATTAAAGATAAATATGTAAATTGAATTATAAAATATAAAATTTAAAGATAATTATTTATCTAAATATAAAAAATGAAATTGCGATCTATATGTTCAACCTTAATGATTACGCTAGGAAATAAGAATTTTTTTCCAGACCTACTTAACTTAAATTTTTTATATCAATTACATCAAATTCTAAAATTCTTTTTCAATAAAGTTGAAACGGAATAAGATTTAGATAATTGTTTTAAGTGAACGCAAACACAATCTTTAAAATTCCTTCAACTCAAAAATGAAATTGATTTTGAGTTGAAAATGCGAAGTTTATTATTAATTTTTTTATGTAAATAGTTCCTTTGTATATAGGTCGGTATAATTACTAATGAAATTAGTAATTCTCATTTCTCAGTCAATTACAAGCGTTTATTTCGTAGTCTTTATTAAGAAAACTAATAAATTTAGGTAAAGTGAGACATTTAATCTTTCAATATGCGATTTATTCTTTTACAAACATAGTTTTGTTCATTATTTATGCATTTTACCTTGATAATGTACCACATAGACCGATGTTTATTATTAATATATAATATATATTAGACTTTTTAAAGCTCATTAGATTTGAAACGTAGATAATTTTTTCACATTTTCTAAGGAAAAATTGTCATATATTACCCTTCTACCTACACTAATTTAAATTCAATGTGCGCGAGAATAATCGGAAAAAGACCTCGTAGCAATTAAAACGGCACGGCATGCTCTTTTTTCCTTCAATCGTAGGAATTTATTTGAGAACTAGACCGTTGCAAGAGAATTTTTCTTGTTAAGGAAACAGGAGACATAAAAATTCTTATCGCTCAACGGCAAATATGCGAACTCTTGGTAAAGGATAATGTAAATGAACGCAAAAAACGGTTAATCCGCGGTACGGTACGACCGAGACACACACGGTCGCATCAGGAAATGGATGATGGCACCCTTTTTTAAGTTAGAAAACCTGTTTTTATGATTTTTTAAGGGTTTATGAGTAAAAAACCTATGAAAAGGTGCAATGAATGGAACTAGCCCATCCTTTCTTAAATAAGTAATATTTCTTCGTTTTTTAAACATCTCAAAATAAAATTTAGCAATATTTTAGGACCATCATAAATTTTCAGGTTGATTTAACAAAGGAAATTTGAAAAAAATACTTTTATGACACTATCATTTCTAATAGATGAAATGCTTTTAAAAAAACTAGTACCTACTTACCGAATTGTTTTTCTGTAGGGGTGGTTGGTGTAGATGTTACAGCGGAATCTATAAAGAAAAAATATCAACAATTATTTTCTTAAACTTTAACAATTCCAATTATAAATTTTCTTGCTCTACTTTATCGAAATCGAAGCTTATCGGTTTTTTTAGTACTATCGAGGTTTCGTTGTCGATGATCGGCCGCGGCTATTGAGTACTACCTGCCGTGCAGTCATTAGCATGGAAAAGCGAACGCCGGTCCTCGAAAACAAAGGTCGTACCTTCGATAATACTATGCGAAATATGTCTGCTTTTGACGGATATGTTGATCGGAACCAGGGGCGTACCCGTGTCTCCATAATTGCCCTCCCACTTAAACGGATAATATCGATTTTAATTACGTATCGAGGTTTTGATTCGCATCACAAAATAAAATAAACTTCTATTTATTCAAAGTTTTTTAGATCTATAAAGAAGAGCATGCAAATTTAATTTTCAGTAATTTTTGTTTCAAAAAGCAAGCGACGAAGGTCATTATCATCATTGTCGGTGAAAAACTAATAACTGCCATTAATCTGGGCAATTTATTTCATTAGTATTATAATTCATGCCTTCTTCGGCTCACATGATTCAAGCAATGTTGAAGGTAGGCCTCTCTCGGTGAAGTTCTATATGGGTACGATACGATTATTTAATGTTTCATTAAACATTCTTATTCTTTTGCCAATAAACTCGTTTATTCTTGAAGTATTTTATGCATTTTTCCTTCGTTCGTGGATGCTCAACTTGTAGTGTATATCTTTTTATGATGAAAAAAATCTGATTGGAAAGAGATTTAGGTCTAGTAGGTAAATAAAATATAAAATGGAAACATTTGTGGCTTGAGAAAATTTGGAAATTCATTTGAATATGATCCAGATCCGTATGGAAAAATATGATTTTTAAGCCATTTATCAAATCTATATATGCGAGTGAATTCAAATGTTATGAGTCATTTACAAATTAACTTAATAAAAGACCTCTAAACCCTTAAAAACTATCATTTTTGTTTCGTTTCATTTTTTTTATTACTTTGTCATTTTTATTTCTTTTCTCACCAGTTTTCTAATGATAAAATTCGTTTCAGTGACATCTTTCAATCAGTTGGGTTTCACTATTTATGAGGTCCTTTTCACTAGTTCCTATTCGGTAATTGAAATGAACACTTTCAATTCCTTGAACAATGGCAAGAACGGAAATATTCACAAAATATTTCTTCGTTAAGGGTTTATACCCATGAGGGTTTAAAGAAGAGATAAGTTCTACTTTGGCTAAGTTTTCTATATCACTTGTACCAGTGCATTTAGTTCGGGTAGGCTGTAATTAACAACCTTAGAAAATGCTCTTGAAAAATTCAAAAAACAATATTATAATGAACATAGACTAAATTAGATCGAAAGAGCTCAAAAGAATAGATGAAAAGAGCGAGTACATCAAATATTGTGTGTAGTTTTGAACATGAGAATATTCTTACAAAAAATAAGAGAACAATAATGTAGAAAAAATAATAATACTACAAATATTTTTTTCTAAGTTAGAATACCTTTTTTAAATGTTTTTTCTCTTTCTTCCACTTCTATCCAATGGATGTTTTCAATAATATTATAAATGTTCTAGTTCTCTATTAATTTGTCTTCAGGAAGGATTCTTTTATATTAACTCATTGCAAAGTTTTCCAAATTGTTCATGGAATTTTAGTCTCATTAGTTTTTAACATCAAACAATCTATACCATAAAATTAAATAAACATGTTTTTTGCACGAACGAAAATTCTTTCAATGGTCGAGTTTTTAACCGACCAATTATGGCTTTTAATTTCTAAAAAAAATATATTATTCTTGCAGAATGTATTTGTCGGGACAGGGAAAAATTGATACATTTACTATAAACTACAATTTCACCAAAATACAACACCAGTACCAATAATAATTTGGATAAAAGCGCGTTGTTGTAAGTGAACTATTATCAGAACAATAGATTGATTTCCTAAAATAACCGACTACAATCTCAGATTTAATTTTTCTATTTTTTTTTGTAGATTCTATTTAAAAAATTTACATCAATTGAAACATTTTATTCTAAAATTCGAATCATAATAGAAGTATTTCAGCAAAATTCTTTGACAAAGTTTTTGAAAAAATGTTTCCTCAGTTACTTCTTTATATTTTAATGATGTGTCGTAAATAAATTGGAAAAACATGATTTCTGGTCTCTAAAACATTATTTAGTGATACTAAATTTATACAATTAAATGCAATTTTGTAATGAGAAATGTGAAATTTTTATTCCATCGCTCTTATTGAGATGGATTGGATGCTGTGTACATAATGTGTTAAATTTGTGTGTAAAATTATCCGAAAATTAACACGCAGCGATTTACATAAAGAGGTCGAAAATGCGCTTCCGAAACTCTTTTTTCCCTCACACAACACGCAACAAAATTAATGATGGTACGACGCGCTCGTGGTCAAACATAAAGTGAAGCTGGCAACGCATTAGCTGCTAATACGGCTGCCTTTGCATACATTTGAATGGCAAAACAGTTGTTTCGCTAATCAGGACGTTTTTCGAAGCAAAAGGAAAAAAGGAATGACCTGCAGCACGCGATTCGCATGTTTGTTCAGGTGGAGTGGTTCCTTCTTTTTTGTGTTTGAAATTTGTAACTCTCTTTCTTCTTGTGAAGAATTTCAAACAGTTAGTGACTCGTTGCTTTCTTCATTATTTTTTTTTTTTGATTAATTATCATACCGGTACAGGTGTTTTTCGGAAGGTCATTTTGCGGATTGCGATCTTCTCTGTTTAAGAACAGGAAATGGATTCAACCTGTGCATGTCTCTTTAATAAACCCCATTCCGAGAAGAGAATAAAAAAGACAATTATAGACTACTTTTCTGTTTGCGTTTCTGCTATTTAGGCGTTTGGCCAAATCTGTCCTTTTTGGTATTCGGTAATTTGGAGGTTGTTGTGGGAATACCTATTAATTTCGAAACCCACGAATAGGGGGACAAAATTGGTACCCTCCAAGACTTCGGGTTCGGTAACATTAATTGAATATCTTTTTCTCTCTTTCAGTCCTGAAACCAATTATCCTTGTTTGCAATGTACAAACGTAGTGAATTATATCTTCTTAACTCAAACCTACTTTATGCACTTTAGTGCCCGTTTATCACGGGGGAAGATCTTTGAGATGATTATTAAAGCCGGTCGATAATTCTTTTTTGAATCGAGTTATAATATCAAGGTTACGCCTTCCTACAAATTAAAATATTTATGGGCCGGTGTTTTGCATAGCCCCGCAAGTCTTTGATTTATGGCCCTACTACCCAGAAGGATAAGAAACGATTATGGATTTGATACAGTTTTAATTTCAGTAGGTCAAAATTGAAGGAGTTACCTTAAATCGATTTAAGAGAAATTTCATCCAGTTAGGATTTTCTTGCCCTTAAATCAAGTTGATTGCCTAATTTGCTAAGTTTTTTCAATAAAAATCCTGCAAAGTGGCAGTAAATTAATCTTTTTTCGGAAAACAGTAAATGTTAGTATATAAAATTGCTTTTACTCAATAAAAATTAAAAATTTAGATATTTTAAATTTTTATATAAATTCTTCTTACAATTAGTAAATTTCTCTTATTTTGGGATTACACCACAATATTTCCTTTTCATACTTAATTAACTTTTTGGTTTAAACAATGGAAAATTTCTTGTTGCTGTTTGTCTTATTACTACGTATTTTTTGAATTTTTGAAATGGAATCTCAAAAGTTAAGTTAAGAATTTGGATAAACCTAACAATACTATTGCATAAGGATGGACCTTGAAAAAAACATTAAGTTTTTCGTTAATCCGGTATAAAATTTCAGTTCGCCCTCACATTTCAGTCGTGTGCATCTCCGGTTCACACCTGCATACACGAAAAGTGGTTTTGTGCCTCGTAATAACGGAGTCTTTGAAACTTGTGCAGGTAGAACGTTGGCTTGCAAAAAGCAGATGGATTCACGTTTCGGGGGCCTTTTAACAACAATATTCAAATTCCTCCTTTTTTTCCCCTGAAAAGGTTCTTCTCACATCGTACGCTCGAAAACGCACATATATCAATCTATTCAAATTTTTTTATTTAGGTATTTAGCCGATCGATTTGGTTAACAATAGCTCTTGGTTTGGGGTTTTGAATTTTTCAAATGAATTGCATTTTTTTCAGAAACACGTCGTTTTTGGCAGAAAGACTGATGATGATCCATCTTCTCGTCTAAACGTGAATAAATAAACCGGAAAAGGTAATTTCTATAGTTTGTACTGATTAATGATAGAATATGTTGTAGTCAAGCCAATTATTGAAACCAATCATTTTCATTAAGTTTGCGAACAACAACATATGTTACATGTACTTATTAGAAATCGAAACGACTTAGTCTGGCCAATAATTTTATTTAATAGCGCAGGCAAAAGTTTCATATAAAATTATTTACCTTCTTTTTTCAAAGGATGTATTCCAGGACTTTGAGGACTCGACCTAGGACTTTCTATTGGCGGACCAACACCCTCCTCCTCAGAACTACTTGAAACAGGTGAACTACCCCTAGTGAAACTTTTATTATTGTTGCTCCTATTAAAATATAGTCCATTATTTTGCAACATCATCATTTGATGTACGCTGTTGTTGAACTGTTTCAACTGCGAGGCCACCGTATTTTTCGTCTTAAACTTGGACATGGTGAAGTCCAGTGGTTGATCTGCTTCGTGGCTAGTAGTCAACAGCATATTATGCGTGGGTGGTTGTTGCAACAACATTGGCATATCCTGCTGCTGCTGTGGCTGTTGACTGAAATGATTTTTCCAAAAGGTATGGCCAAAATCAATGATGTTATTATTGTTAATTGTTGGCTTTTTTGGGGTGGTATCTAATGGAGATGGGGTTGAATCGACCCACCTCCTCACCGAGTCACTCTTCAAATCCAGATTCGCAGAGTTTCTTATTCAGGAACCAGTCAAGTCATTAGTAGTTTCGCACTTGAAGTGAAATAATTGTTCGCGCACAATATCATCAACAAAAGTCACTGAATCGTTGATATGTAAACAATAATCATAGATTCACTATCAAATCGAGTGTCGCACATATGTTACAGAAGAAGTTGAAGGATCATGAATGAAAACAAAACATTGAGAATGAAGTAAAAGTCCGGCGATCTCTGGCCGGCGCCACGAATCTATGCGATATAACAAGCCAGCATTTTGCATCGCGTCTTCGGCGGTAGGACATTTTCGGGGAGGGGGTAAAATCCGGGGCCTCCACAAGGTGGGAGACTCGGAATCGACCAATCAGATGACTCGGAGCCCCGATACACAATAGTACATAAATTCTATAGATTATTTATTTATTCTTCATCTTATGTATGTATTTATGTGAATATATGTATAGGAGCAAAGGATTACCTTTTTCTTTTACGTTTTTCCCTTCTTGGATTTTTAAATCAATATATTTTCAAGGCGTCTTTTCACGTTATTTATTTATAAGAATTTTCTGTATTGCAAGTATTCAATTTCAATTATGATTTCGGTATTTAATTTCATACAATATTTTAAGGTCACCTTCAGTCTTTTCTAAAGCTGGTTTTGTACCTGTAAAATGTAGACACTTCCAACGAAATTTTTTTTCTTTTATGGTTCATCTCTCTAGGTATATACTATTATTTTTGCCTGAAAGGCCCATTGGCTTTCTTAAAGATTAACTAAAGATACATTATAATATAAACAATTGCAATTCAATAAGGCAAAACGTTGTATATATATATATATATATATATATATATATATATATATATAAGAAATGTATGTGTATACCGTTCTTTAACTGTTCTTTAAAAAAAATGCTATTTGAATACTTTCAAATTTAAGTTCATTCCACGAGAACAAGTCTGAATATGGTAAAATTTGTGTATTAAATTTCGAACATTTAAATCTATTTGTCATACGCATTTGGTGTCGTAACGTATTTATGTATTCTCAGACCAAAATCCTCAGATTAGCACTAAGAGTCACAAGTCCATTAAACACGCTTCTGCTGAAAGTGTTACATATAAGGGAGTATCTAAAATAATATCACTTAAGATAATTTTGATTGTAACTACCGATACAAAAGCTTTTAAATAAAAATAAATGTTTATATTAATTGATATTTTACGCCCATAGATAACTTCATTTTGGGATTCTTTATTGTTTTTTTGTACGTATTTTAAATAGGAAAAAATGTTGATATTTTTTATGAGAAATACACATTAATACATTATAGAATAAATTTTAAGTGTTATTAAATTGTAAAACTTTAATTAAATAAAAATGTATAATATTTATAGATTATACAAGAAATGGTGAAGTAGGATTTTGAAAATTAGTAATTTTCTTTATTTTTTAACATAACTTTTATACCTTTTAATCAATGAATAAAAATAGTATTAAAATAACATCAAAAGTCTTGTATTTAATTAAAATTGTTACCTACGTAGTTATATATTGTAAACTGTTACTCTACAAATAAATGTCATATTTAGAAAGATATTTCAAAACTTGAAAATATTCAAAACTTACATTGTTACTACATATAACTCATAAGCATAATCAATGAAAGATTTAATTATTTTGTGACTTTAAAAGATTCACTTCATAACATAAATTTACCACAAAACGGCATTAAATTTGTATATGTAATTGAAAAATGTAGGTGGTACAATTTAGAGATCAGAACGAATTAGGAAACTCTCCCCTAAAATACGATGTCACGACTATAAGTTAACCAACTAAAAGCGCAAATTCAGTGTTAAACCAATAACTGTCAAATAAGAAGTTTTTTACATTAGTTAACAGTTAGCAATAAAATGTTCTTTGATTAAGCGATTCGTCATCCTTCGGTATAAACTCGTCTTCTACCACTATACGGCTCGTTCTTTATTTAATGTTTAATAAAGTATAAAATAATAATAATACGTGCTTATCGGTTATAAACCATAATAATTTGTACACCACTTTTTGTATTCGTTTACGGTCGTTGCTTCTCGGACGACTGAAAGTGACGAGTTCTTTCACAGGTTGAAATATCCTTACTTGAATGAGTCGCAAAATTTATGGCTTGCATTTCGGCTAATGTTAAAGAGAAGGGTATAATCCATTCACAAAGATACGCAAATCGGAGAGAAGCCTAAAAACCACAAGAAAAAGACTTTGGTGCCTAAATCCTATTGTTCCCTAATGACGAGGCCAGCCCAAATAAGAATGCGAATACAAAAGGATTTACAGGTAGTAATGAGTTAAGGAAACCGACTATTTTGAATACTGACTCATAATCATTTGGGTATACCCTTTTAGAGACAGGTTATATTTTTTGCTTGAAAAGAAAATGGCCGGCCAAGACACCGTAGGGTTCGGATAAAATATCATAAAGCGCCAATCGCGATCCGTTTTAAAATAAAATATCTGTTTTCTCCCCCAAAACGGAGCACGGGGGGGTGCCTGGGCCGCATTGGTGCATACGTAATGTGATACGCGTCTGCGCGCCATCATCATATCAAAATCTGAATACTCGGGGGCGGCTAAGGGGCCCCCCAAAATGCGAGCTAGAGCGCTCACTCTCTTTTCTCACTCCTTCGAAAAGGAAATTTGATATATGCCTTTTCTCGCGCCTTCTTTATATACTTTCTTTCAAATGCGTTTTCACACTTCTTCTTTGACGATCGATACTTTGTTTTCCGAATGGGAGAAAGTTTAAGTGTTTTTGGGAACCGAAGCGAGTCCATTTGAGTTTTTCGCATTTTTTTTTCTGTTCTGCTCTTGTTCGAAAATATAATTAGGGCATGGGCGGCTCGTGCAAACAAGCCAATATCAATAAAGCCATTAACGGTAAAATATTGCGACGAGGGTGGAACGTTTTACCTGCAACTATTTTTAAGGGAAACGCCAAATGGACGCCGACCTGTACAATAAAAAACGAAAAGTTTCAATACCATACCTTTTTTGCCTATCTTCACTATTGTCTCCATAGATGGACTGCTGCCGTTAGCCTCAATTTTAATAAATATCTCTGCGAACAAAATGTCACCTTGAAATGTGGGGGTTGGATCTACCTGCATACATCCCCTAGAATCTAACTGACTCTAACAGGACCGTCCTTTTTTCAAATTCTTTAAATATTTTATAAAAATTAGATTTATGACACCCAATTGAAATTGATAGCAACTTACCAGTATGACTAGTTTAATAAGATTTATATTAACTAAGTGTATTCACTTGTACTGCAAAGACTTTAGTCGGAGAAGTATTGGAATATTAGTGACAGTTAAGGGGAAAATAGGTATCTTAATCATTATTCTATCTTCAATAGTGTAAATATTATTTTGTTAAAAATGATCATAAAGTAAACTGAAAAAGTTGGATGAAGTTCGGCCCTGGTTTTACTTGTCCGAAACGGAACATAAGGCCTTTAGATGTCGATTTTCCACCTTTTGTCCCAAACCGTAATGTTTACATGAATGATGATTATTGAGCTTAAAATAAAGCCATTGTAGTTTATTTTCCGGACAGGACCCAAGAAGATAAGCGAGTCGATGCCAAATAAATTAACGTTGAAATTTTGAAACTCTTATTTAAATTTCAGCATCACAAGATAATGCGAAATGACAGCTGCTTGGGTGAGGCTCAATTGTTGGCGTCAGCTGTAAACTTGAAAATCAACTAATTGAGGTTTTTGTTCACGTAATAATTTTACCATTTTATAAAAAAGGGGAGCTGCCATCCCCTTAAAATGTAATAAATTTTTAATTTTCACCGGCAGGAAGAAAATATTCGCCATTTCTAACCGTTTTGAATGGTAATTCGAGCCACGCGTCTATAGATTAAACACGGAAATGTAAATCGACCCTACACCCTTTTTTAACCCTTCCGATCTTGTTCGACGCGGAGATAAGGATAAATATGGGGGTTATTATTGGTACCCTTTTTTATTTGGACGCGTGCTGGGAGGCTGGATACCACCACCCGCCCAATAATTGCTTTCGCAAACGTTTAAAAATGGTTTCTTATGACAAATTAAAGGGTTCACACTTCTTCCGGGAGTCGAATGCTGCATTAAATATCATGCTATTCACATTATTGTCTATATTTTTAACATAAAAAAATGTGTAAGAGCAATAACTTTTTCTGGAATCTCAAATATGTGTATCATATTTCGTTTTGTTTGAAAAGGGTTTAGAAAATCATTCGTTCTACCTTAAAATTCTATCCATGAAAAGGTCTCGTTTGTGAAAAAAAAATTCAAATCTGTCACGAATTTACGTGGATCTGATATGTCGGTCTTAATCTGTTCACCCATTCACGGGTTTGAAGCTTATTTACGTAAAAAAAAAATCGCAGATTGAAATTTCTTTTCAAGGGTCGGGTTCTTTTAAGGGGGTGCGTTTTTCCCAGGATTCGGATTTTTTGAAAGGGTCGATTTTTTATGTTTGCGACCTATATCTCGATGGTTTCTTTTCTTACCTAAAAAAGTGCTATAGCAAATAAAACACCTGAGAAAGTTTTTATACATGTTATATAGGTGGAGTTTTAGATAACGCTAAAGTGACTTCTTTTTATTAAAAGTATACTCTCTGAAAAACAGTTGAAAAATAAATAAGAAAATTTTAAAAAATCACACTAATTAGATTTATTGAAAGTCACAAATGAACAACGATAAAAATAAAACCATTCTTTCAACATTTTTCGCATTTCTCTGCAAAAACTCCTCGAGAGACTCTAATAACATAAAGGTTTTGCCGTATACTTTTTCAAATTTATTCAGTTTCCCGTAATCGAAGGGATTTTTAGATGTTTGCTCTTCTAGGCCGAAATTTGAAACTGTGTCCTTATTTGAACGTAACGGTACATTCTATTTATATTACCATTCGCTTTTATGACAAAATTGCTCACCTAACGGTGAATTAAAAAAAAGTTTCGGAGCGTCTAATAAAACGTTTTTGCGAAAAAGCCGAAATACCGGAAATCAGTCCGTGAGATAAACGAAGAACATTCTAAAAGAGAATGACGCTAAAGGCGAATTTCCCCAGCAAAGACATTAAAATCAATACAGGACAGTATATATGCCATAATATATATCTGCAGCTTCACCATTTCCATAAAGCCTGGATTCTAGTAACAGACCAAATGATAATTTTTCCTTTCATCCAAAAAGTTCCTTCGTATTGCAAATTTAAGAAATTCTTGTTTGTAACCTTTATTCTTTTAATAAGACTTTTGAGAATAAATCTGAAAAAGTTCTTTAAAAGATGATAGTGTTTCTGTGAGAAACATAAGGTGGCGTACTAAAGTGCGCCGCCATAATTAGGATTTTTCCACTTCCTTGCAGTTTCCACCGTTCTCGTCGTCATTCGTGGAAATCCATCGAAGCGTTTACAAGGCGTCATTAATGAAGTTTAGTCGCCCTTGGCTGTTTTCATTTGCACGTACCTTCACCATAGTTTGATTTCCCTCGAAGAAAATTTAGTCTGAAATTAAATTAAGTAACTTTTTTCCAAAGACAGAATTATTATTCGTAAAAATAACACCGAATTTTAAAGGAAATTAGAATGTCGGTTCGCGTGCTCTGCCTTATTAAAGCCCATGATTCAGGATCGGAAACATGAAAGCGCTCAAATGATAGTTAAATGAATGTAAATTAGGCGCAGTTAAAATTAGCATGCCATATTAACCCCAGTATCACATCCTTGGTGTTTGATATGCCGCCTCATTCACTGGGAAATTTATACTTGAGTAAATTGGCGACAACCGCGTTGCCAAGTCAACTTATTTTCCTAAAACACTCTTCAAATCTCTTTTTGAATGCACAAGACATTTGTAAAACGTAATTTTGTTGGTAGTATACAAATTTCAAGTCAGAAAATAAAATTTTATTTTTACGTTAGTAAAAAATGGCAATGTTGTCACATGTAATCTATCCAAGATCTCGCCAAAATCATGAATGGGTCTTCTTAATTAAGGTCTCAACATCGTCAAGTGACAGCTGTGAGCAACTGCGCATTTAGCCAAGATCTTAATTGCAAATTAAACCACTTTATGTAAATAAAGTTAATTGGCATCGGCGTATAAATATAATCAGAAGCGATTTTTCTAATGAATCACCCGTGTTTTAAGCGGATGGTGCTCGTTTGCCACCGAAAAGATATTTCAGTTTAAGGAATTTTTGAGCACTTAATTGGTCTTTCGGTCCGATATTTTTGCATGTTATGAGCGTGGAATGTCTCAATCTAAATGCGATACAGAGGCGTAGTGAAGCGTTTGTTCCTTGAATTCTATTCACAGTGATTATTTAAAACATAATATTGTGGTGTTTGAAATAGAAAAATGGAAGCGTGCCATCGAACAAAAGCGATTTTATAGCATCTTAATGGTTCTCGTGTTCTCCAAAGCAATATAACCTATTATTAGTGATTTCTCATTGTATCATGAAGTTGGAATACCAAACGAGGCGAATGAACGCACATTTATGAATATATTTTTCTTGAAAATTAACGCAAATAAATGCTGTTTTATAATCTATCTAACTGGAATTAATTTTTTAATGATTCAATTTGGTATCATCCATTAAATAATCATGTGGAACAGTTGAATTTCGCGTTATTTATTAGTTGTATGGTCATTTAGTATAAAAGCACCAACCACTGAGGTCGTTATTCAAGGCATTACACTTGTCACCTCCATTTTATAAGAAGATGGATTGTATCTGGAGATGCCTCCATGTTTATATAACTTATGATAGATATGCCAGTCCCAAACCACTTAGACCTGCTATTTATTTCATTACAACCCTTGCTATTAGGACCATTAAATAATCGATAACCGCTCATTTGGGTTTGGACCTCAGCCAGGGCAAGACATTGAAAGAGAATAATTGATAAATGCAACCTGTATATTGCAGTTTTTTGTATACAAATAAAACACTTTCCGGTAGACTGACTCAGAAATGTTCGTCTCCAAGGAAAATTAATCCCTATTCAATTTTTTTACAATAGCTTTCGACTATTCATTCGCGTTTTGGCTGTCGATTTTTTTATATGAATTCAGTCTATCATGGTAAGAAAGCAGGTAAGGGATTTTATTTTTCGCGTTATTTACGCAACTTCTATAGCTTATAGCGAATGTCTGTTTGGTCAGCTTACACAAAAATCTTCGTGTGAAACGAAGACATATTGGAATTTTATTAAGACCATTTTTAGGCTCTTTAATTTAATCCAATCACTTATTATTTTTTTAGAAAGAGAAAAAAAAAAGAACAGGTAGCAACATCAGCCTGGGTGTGATCTTAAGGTTTCATATGGCTGGATGCATCAAATATAAAAATTAAAAAATAGTATTTTAAACTGCATTCTCATCAAGAATTAACCAAAAATAGCCTAGATTGTAGAATGTAGATTTGTGAAATTCTTATGTATATGTCAATGTTAATCCACTTTCGATTCATAATTTTTGTATTTTAACAATCAGACGAATGAATTTTTACCCTAAATCTCGAAGTAAATCCTTAGAATTTTAGGCACTAAATAGAAAATTTTCAATGGATAACATACATATGCATTATTCACAAAAGATTAATATCTGAATTATAGGACCTTACATTTTACCTGGATTTTTTCAAAAAACTTTAAATGCTCAGCTGATATTCGACCATGAATGCGTTTTAGCTCTGTAATAGACTAATTGTAAGTAATAGTCTCGAGTAAACAAGACCTTTATCTTGCAGAAATAATAATCCTAGTGCTTCATGCATTATATTAGCTTTCTTTCACCAGAGTAACAGAACCGTTCTAGAACTAGCTGTTCAATATTGATCAATTATATCGAGCATATCAATATGCCCATAGGTGCATCCGTTTTTTTATCAATGTTTTTAATTTTAGATTTGATCACTGGTTTTATTATTTACCAATAAGCAGACAGTTCTAAAACTATTACAGCTATTTTGCTGATTAAAGCTATTGACAATCAGTTTATATGAATACTCAACCTAAAATAGTTTTATTTTACGATTGCTAAACACAAAAAATTGTTCACATTGTCTGGAGTGACTGCAAATTTTGGAATCTCTAAATTAGGCTTATCAATTATATCTGTGTACGACCACTTTAAATTCAAAAGTCCAAAAGCATAAATGATGATGCAGTTTGCTGAAAACATTCAATTTATATCAGAAACCACCTAAATGATTAAAAAAAACTTCTACATTTAATAAAAGTTTTTCAAACAGTTTTCCCAAAATGATTGACATTTTTTGCAGTCTCCTTTTAGCATTACTCTCAGGGCCGGAGGACTCTTATTATTAGGGCCGTTCCATTGAAAGGGTTCGTCTCCTTGCGTTGATTGTTGTTATATAGACATATAAATAAGAATGACATTTAATAAGTTTATGATTAAAATGGCACATGGTACCTTAGTTTACCTTATACGAGTATAATCTGGAACTGTAGAAGTTTTTTTTTTGAAGCAATTGGAAAGTGCCTAGGATGTGTGCAGTAAAGGCTTGCGTGTAGAAAAATAAAGACATTACATTGCTTCAGTGTCCATTTAATCTTGACGGATATATTTCAAAATTTGTAGAGTAGTAGTAGGAGCATAATGGTAGCTGATCAGCCACTAAATGTAGGTTATTAAATTGTTGGCAGTTGCAATATTTGTTTTTTTGAACTTTTTAAGGCGTAAAATATGTATTCACTCCAACCGGGTTATTTACAGTATACATTTGTAGCACCACTGAAGTCTGAAGTTTTCAGACTTTCCCAAGTTAATGTCCACGGTTTATCCACACACAGTACTACTACAAATATATGTATGTGTATATATATGTAGTATAGTAAGAGCTGAATTTTTGATCCTCAGCGATGGACAGTGGCTTTAGAAAATTTCTATAATGCTGTTTTTTAATTATGTTATAAATAAATAATTATAAAAAACTGCTTTGATCATGGGTTCCAAAATTATTCCTTTCAGATCTGGGTAATAAAAAATCATTTATAAAACAATATAAATTTTAACTGAAATCTCAAAATGTTATTAAATAAATGATTTCGTAATATTACATGACGGTCTCATATATTTATAATAGTTTACACAGATCTAAAAATATTAATTAAAAATTGAAATCAAATATGAACGGGTTAAAAGATTGGCGGGTGAACAAATTATAACTTTCGTGTAAGTTGATTGTCTACTGGTTGTGTTGTCAATTGTTTATGATCACTTTACAGATCTCTATTATTTGCAAACCCTTTCTTCCAAGATAATTCTTTCGGAATTCGAACAAATAGAAGATTGAAAGATTGTAGGCTTCCATGGGCGGAAAAATCATTAAGAGTTTTTTACTGGGGCTTAATTGACATGTCCAAAGGTTCAATTTTAGCCAAGACATCAATAAAGTCACTTCGGTCTCTACCTCGTCACCTCTAAAGATGCTTACCGCAGTAGAGAGCAAAACGTCAGGTGTAAAAATCTTTGGATCACGGCAATTAAGCTCGGATGAAAATTCTGTTAACGAAATAAAAGATTGAGTGCAAATAAATCTGAATTTCAATTTTTCAAGTTGGTTCAACTGTCTGGTCAGTGGGAGTGGACGTTTTAAAAGTTGCATTCAAGTCTGTAACGTCGCGAGAATTTTGCATTATTTCATTATAAGCATGGCATATCACATTCTATGCCACACATTCAATGAGAATGTGACCAGTTTAATACTAGAGAACTACGAACGATGTGAAATGGCGCAATATTTAAATTGTCTTTTTTGGAACCAAAATTAAACTATTTTTTATTTGGAACTAATTTTTAGTTGAAAATACACGTAGATACAATGTTTTCACGTGATTTTTCGCAATATCTGGGACCAGTGTTGTTGAATGCGCTTGCACAAAAATCTTCGTGTGAATCTAAGGTGAATTGGAATTTTGTTAGAAGAAAGAGCCCACGCTCAACGACATCCATCGAAGACGTTTAAGGCAATACGATAATTGCCGTAACCGAGATGAAACAGTATATAGCAGGAATACGGTGCTTCCGTTTGAAGTTTTGTTCAGGGCAATAAACACTCGCTTTCTCACAGGGAAGAGAGAAGAACATCACGGCAACAACGACAACAATCATCATCGTCGTTGTGGTCGAAAAACCTAAAACGGCGCCACGTAAAACGCTTCTGATCGTGTAATAAAAAAGCCATTATTATTATAAAGTTTATTGTGAAGTTTCTTCGGCAATTACCTGCTGGATAATTGTAATGTGAGGAGACATATGTGATGCAAATTATAAGCAATTTACCGGAACCTTTTATTTGTCGCTAAACTTTATTTCGTTTCTAAGAGACTTCGCTCGTAAAATTACGATTCGCTGAAAATAAAATTCTCTTGTATTGTTTTAATATATTTTTGTTTTCAAATTGATTGGAGGGGTACCATTAGCGTACCACATACATATGTGTTTATAAAGCATGATTGACTAACAATCTTTTATTGAATTATTATTAATTGTATTGGTAGATAGGATATACTACAGGTTAATTGATGACTGTTATCCTGAGCATGTCTTATCGTAATGTTGATTGTTTAGGAAATATAACATGTTAAAATTATTTTTTATTGATTTTTGCAAAAATCAATAGAATCGAATTAATTGCTGATTTTGGATTTTCTACATAAGAAATTGAAGTAAATTGCTAATTTAACTCTTGTTCCTAGAAGGCACCACCTTTGAATACGTTTAAAGATCTATTACTATTTTATTTGTCAGTATTTTTTTTATTTATTTATGTGTCTTTATGCATTTTAAACAAAAAAGGGTATACCTTATAATTTTCGTTAAGAGTCGCCATTTACAAGATATTTACATTTGAAATTATTGAAGCTAGTTAGATAAAAAATGAGATCCAGTTAAAAGAAGCTGGGTTTGAGAAAATAGTAAAAAAGTTATTTCCAGATTTTCACGATGTTAAGTTTGTGTTTCTCGTATTTGTTGTATTAATTAATACATATACATAGTATAATAATATGGAATACATATTTTTTCTAGAACTTTAAAGTTCTTGTAAGAAAGTGTAGATTACAACTTTTATATCGCCATAAATCTTGACATTCAAAATGGGATCCCATTTCTAAAAAGGTTACTGCTAATCGAAGTCTACATATGTAATTTACGTACCTATTTTACTTTTGAAAACATATTCTGTCATATATTCCATTTTTGGAGGTTGTGATCTACGTAAAACCTATGTTACACAATGATAAAAATATTCCTGTATTTTCTAAATATCCGAATGCTCTGGAGCCTGCTTTACGCAGTTCACGGTCCAAAAATTAAAAAGGTGATGCACCATGTTCTTCTCTTTTTAAATTTTAAAAATTACATTACATCCGACAATCAGACATTACTTATGAAAAACTAATTAAATGTAAATAACTTGAGAACGGGGACTTCCTAGTGCAACGTCTCAGGTATACATATGCTTTTTATTTAAAATTCATAAATATACATTTTAAATGTAAAAAAGAATTCGTTGATGGACAAGAAAGTTACAGAACCTTAAATATATTTGAAACACCGTAAATGGCGCCATCTATGAATAAAGGCTAAATTGGTAATTCACTTCTATTTCACATGTAAAAGACACTACAATCACTGCTTTTTATTGGAAAATAAAGTATAGATTTTTTGCGAACGTTAGTAAAGATAAACAAAAAATTAACACCTTGTATTTCCTAAACTATCAACATTGAGATGAAAGATGTTCGAACCAATGGTCATAATTTCACCTGTAGGATCTCTCCTTCATGGATGTCCTATTGCTAATGAATCATTCTATATAAGAAATGTTTTCGTTCAGTACATAAAGGTACCTTATTAACAACATACATATAAGGCACTGCTCAAAAAACAAGTGAAATCTTTTAATCTCATGGCGTGTCTGATAAACAAAATGTTCGATTTGTTAGGTTGTCACAATTATTTCTAACATATGATGACATACGATGATTACTTTAGTGCTAGGGGTTAAAAACAGGATCACGTGTTGCTGTGAATCCGATGCAGAAGTTGTCTTTAATCAATTGTATCATTTTTTTTATGCCCATATAACCGCAAAGTTTTCTCCCAAATTGTTGTATCGTCATCGACTGTTATGCCGAGTAAGCCTTCATTGTCAACTGGGCACATTCCCAACTTGTCATAAGTTACAATTTTAGACACTCTAAAATTACGAAAAAAAAATGCTGAAAATGACATGAAGAAATTAAAAATTTACAGTGATATTTCGGTTTTAACTGGATCGCACTGTATAAATACTGGAAGTGTATATTGTTCTACTACCTTAAAGTTTGAATGAAATTGAAAAGGTATGCAATGATGCCCATAATCTTCGAAAGGTAGAAAAGGCATTTTATTATAGGACAATAATTTTTTTTACAATCCTTGAAATATTTAAAGTGACTTCCTTCAACGGTAAAAAAATTGTAATTTCCTCTCTTAGAAACAGTACTAACGATGATCACATCTTTTAATATAATCCTTTACTTATGTATGACTCAAATATTAGAGATTTTCTTTAAGAAATTTTTTTCATACTGTATATCGTTTTAAATAATCTGCAGTTATTTGTGTTATTTGTTTAAAAACAGTATGAAGACTTAAGATAACTTACAGGACATTTATCTATACCAAAACAGCTTAATTATTCTTTTGAATGAAATGAAGTTGCATTAGAAAGATGGTGGTTTAGTTTTAACATTGATTGGTGGTAAATAGTGGATACTTCTTATCCGTTAATTACGTTAAATTTAGCATCGATCTGGAAGTAGTAGAGAACTTGTTCCTAATGAACAGTAGATAACAGAAATGGTTACTCCTACTAACATAGAGAATTATTTTCTTGAACTTGATGTATTCGTGGCTATATTAAGTACCTACATGCAGTTTTGATGTACCAACACCTAATATAAATTTTTAAGTTTCAACATTAACATCAAGTGCCTTGATTGAAATTGTTCTTTAAATGGCTATAAAAAAAATAATCACCCCTTTTTAATGAATCCACACTCAAGTTAAGATTTCACTTACTAGAATTAGTATCATACGCTTTCTCCGATGCAAAACTCAAAAAAAATTGTCTAAAATTAAAATGTTTATTGATCTGATTTCGCCTATCAAAATGCATCACCTTCGCAAACAAGCCATAAATCGAACCGCAAATATAAAGACAACGAACTGTCTGAATCGGTATATAAAGGATGCAAATATTCATGTTTTGAATATTTATGGGTCTTTCTTGCCCTGGGAGGGAATCAAATTTATAAATTGGCTCATGCATATTGATGGGCACCTGTTTCAACACCTGTGGCGAACGTCGGATTTCCTATGCCAGCAGTGGAACACATCATTGTCATGGGATATTAGAATTTATAAGCTACAAGGTCCTTATTTAATGTCTTATATACCAGCACAAACATGTGGAGTCTTAATAAGACAAGCGAAATTAATTTTTTGGCCGTTATTCAATTTGCTCGCTATCAAGGAATTAAAAAAAACATTATTATACTGAGTAAATTAATGAAAATTTTCCCTCCAAAGATTTTCTTGTATCGACATATTTTAGAAAGAAGATTCAGGTTCGTAGATTACGAATTTGCAATCCACGCAAAAATTTTGTTTTACTGTTTCCGGAATTTCCTATTTTCAATGAGCGTGACTTTCCCCCTTGAAAATATGGGGTTGAGCAATAAGTTCATGCGATCTTTATTAATTAATTTATTTTTGTGTATTGGTAGTTGCCTATATATGTCATATTATTGCATGTACCATTTTCTAGATTATTTTTTTATTTTAAGAATCATTATTTAGATTTTCATTCTCGTGAAAGATGAAGCCCCAAGTTGACAAAAATGAATATTTCCGACACTTTCTTTTGGTCTTTAATAGTCGCTCTTCTTCAAGAGGACAATCATCAGATATCACGAGAATTGGCAGAAGAAATGAATTGTGACCAAAAAACAATTCTCAACCATTTACATGCAATGGGAAAATCCAAACTTTTGGTGCATGAATTCTGCATGTGGTCAAACCAAAAAAAATGATTGAGGCATTGCTTATGCTTCGTTACTTGTACGTTAGCGTCTTACGGTAAATCAAGATTACCCAGTTCTTTTTTAATTGTTACGGGAAATAAGAAGCGGTCCTATATGTGAATTTGAAATAGTAAAAAGAATATCTTGATAAAGATGCAATAACGAATATTCACAACGCACAAGCAACTCGTCATGCCAAGCAACGTTTTCATCCTCTCAACATATTGCTGTGTATTTGAAGAGAATTATTTCACTGGGAATTGTTGGACAGGAACAAAACTATCACTTGTACTTCCTATTATCAAAAATTTCGGCATTTGGCAGAAGCTATCCGTGAAAAACGCTCAAATGCTTGATATTTGGTAATTTTCTAACATGGCAACACCTGAACGCATATCGAAAATCTAACCAAAATGCTCATCCAACAGCTCGGTTGGGAGATTCTTCCACACCTGCCGTATCCTTCAGATCTAGGTTCGTCGGTTTATCACCTTTTCAGTTCACAATTTCAAATGGGCTTCGTCGTATTGTATTCGATAATGAGCAAGAAGTGCATGATTTAACTCACTAATTGGCTTACCTCAATGGACGCGCTCTTACCGCCGTGGAATTCTGAAACTCGTCGACCGCTGACAAGAAATAATCAACAAGGAAGGGAAATATATAATTGCTTAATTGTAGTTGATACTTGTAAAAAAACCACAGAAACCTATTTCTTAATCCAATAATTGATTTTCTTTCCACCATCATTTATTTCTCTTATTTTGGATAGTCAATGGAAGCGAGGAAGTTGAAAATTTTAAGAGACTAGTTCAGCACTAGTATATTGAAATAGTATAAATTTTGAATGTTTAAAAAAAAATTAAAAGGAGATTACAATAAGATTATTGTTGAATGGTTGATGATCATAATTTTAAGATGTTATAAGTGCTTATTTTGATTCAAAATACTAAGTTTGCTTTTCAGTCATCATTGCTTGAATTTCGTGGTTAGAATTGCATCATTCTGACTACATTAAATGTATCTATAAATATTTTCGCTTATAGGCAAAAATCTGTGGAGACACCGCTTGCAGGGAACTCTTACCATAAAATTTGAAAAGGAGAAGTGTCTTAAATTTATTTCAAAACGCAGTTTCTTCTGTTTTAAAAGAATTGACCAATTGAGCTGAATAATCGAAACTGTAAAAGAAGAAAAAACAATTTTCTGGTAAAATGGGACGTCTTTATATTAGACACCTTCCGTCAGACCAATCTTAGATGTGACGTTAATGGGACAAAGAATTGGAACTTCTAGAACAGGAACCTCTGAACTAAACTGTTTATGTACCAAGTTTGTTTCTACTATATTTTTATGTCTAATGGAAAATCCATGACCAAGAAATATTACAGATAAAATGATGGTCATTGATGTGAACATATCTTATACGGATATTGAAAGTTTAGAAAATACAAAGTATTTATTTTTTTTTTTGGTTTTTCTTTAGTAACTTTTGCAAAAAAAATCTAGATATTTAATCGCTTCTATGTAATTAACAACTAGGGTCACAAGTTTTTATTCTATATATCTAATACTAAATCGGTTTTAATTTATTAAAAAGCAAGCTTTTTCTATTGTTTTTGTGTTGTTGTTTTATGATGGTATCTTTAGTGCTTCTGAGACGATGAATATTTCATGTTAACGCATTTATGGCATTATTCTTGTTGATTTCTGTATGAAAACACTTTATGCACTATAGAAATAACTGACGACAGATGAAAGGGGAGCATAAGTAGAAGATCGTGCTCAATCAGTGCTGGAGTGGAAAACAAGCCGAATTTTTCTTAACGAATTGTCACTGGGTATGAAGCATAAGTAATCACATATCTAAGATCTATAGATTGCACAGTAATATACAAGATGAAAATATTCAATCATTCAAGGCATCAAGGACCAAAGAAATTTAAATTGCTTTTATTTGCAGATTTTGTCAATTTGAAACTTAATAATTTGGGATTCAAATTAAAGAATCATTGCTCTTATTCATTTGAGTTACATCTTCCCGATTTTATCTTTCCTAAACTGAAGAGAAGTTTAAAAGTAGAAAGTTTTTTTTTCAACTAAAACGTGATTTGGATTGGGAAAACCCGATTTACAGATCAAACGAATATTTTTTGCAGACTTAGAGGCGTTACAGGTAATATATTCCTTCCTGGTTTATAAATGACGTCTATTTGACATCTGATGTCACAGACATTTGCTATAATAAATGACAGCATTTTTAAACAATTCTACTTGTGGAAGTAGGTGATGGGTATTTCTATATCTTGATAATTGTTGCATATCTAAAACTGCTTATTCAACTTATGAAAAATACACTTTTTACTACATCAGATTTTAGAGTTAAAACTCAAATACACTCTGACTTGAAACTATTCAATGCGTCACGCTTTTAATAAAAAAATGACTAATCCGAGTGTGTATGTTCACATATTTATAATGAAAAAAATTTAGTTGAACATTTTTTCAGTGTATCACCTTGTATATTAAAAAATTTCAATTTATTTTTATCTAATTGTTAGGTTCGTATGAGAAATTTTTATGAGCTCATTAATTATGCATTAAACAAAATTAGCAGTTTAATATGGGAAACGTGCTACTCATATTAATGACTTGTCAAGCATTAAGTGAACATTATTCCCCGAGTAATAAATATCAACTATAATTTATTAAAATCACGTGAATTTTAAAATAATTTAATAACATATTAAATACGTATGGAAAAAAAAGTCATCGAAATCCTATAATGTTGTGCAAAACCAATTCAGATAAATCTAATTAGAAACAAACAAGTTAAAAGCGGCTATTAAGTTGCATTTTGTCTTCGAGGAAAACGAAATGTCGTAATAAAATCGGTATAATAGGATCATCTATTCTATGTAAATTTTTTGACCGATTGTGGGAAACTTTTGTGCGGTTATTGCACAATTTCACTCGAAATCGATTAATTTTCTAATGATATATGCTAAATCGAACATTAACGGTGAACGTATCGATTTATTTAACACCCTTATATGGTAGTGAAGGTTGTCAGTTTTTTAATTAGACATCCAGAATGTTTTTTGTTGACGCGCAAAAAAATGAGGGCTTTAATAGGCCCGGCTGTTTTTTTTTAAATTTTTTTTTAAATTAAATTAGCTACGAAGCTCGGGAACTATATGGTCACATTGTTTACGAGACTACACAGGCATTTCCAATTTAGATTTACGTAACGATATCGTATTTAGCGGGTAAAATATTGCGGATCAGATTATTGTCAAGTCGGGGCAAATTGCTGCTGCGAGTCTTCGTTTCTCGTGCATATCGTTATTTAGTAATGATGATGCAAATGTTTATGTTGAGATAAATAAAATTTAACTCACGAATTAAGATCCTGCGATCATTTAATGCCATTGCAATTCAGGTCGGTTTTCTAACAGTAAAAATAAAAAAAACAAAACATTTTTTTTGAGTAATTTTTGTAATAGTCAAATATGGTTGTAAAGAAATTTATTGGGGCTTTAAAAACTTGCGGAAAATTCGACATTTTTTTCGGCATATTTGGGTTCCACTATATGGGAATTTTCATTTAAATCAAGGATAAACATTTTTGAATTTTTTTTTAAGTAGCTAATTAGCAGTTTTCAATAAATGTTTAATAATTCCACGTGTTAAAAACATGGGAGCATATCCCCGAGTCATGAAATTCGGGCAAGAATTTAAATCAGAGTACAGTCATCAAAGCCTTTAACACTACAGCAAGGTAGAAATTGGTTATATGTTGAAAAAATCGGGAGACGCGAGATTTTAGGTAACGATATACCGGGCGTACAAAAGATATATACAGTTGCAAGAATTAAGAGATCGAATTTTACCTGCTGCTCCATTGGGAAATGAGCATCAGGGCACATATGGGCGAAATTTCTATGAGCATCGACTTTTTGCCCTTAGATCACACTGTGTCACTATTTTCCCCCAGATTCGAGAAGACTGTATAAAGAAAATCACATCTTCTCGACATACTTATCATACATCTGGCAACAGTTCAGAAAGTAAACACTTATCAATGAATACCAATTATGAGGGATATCAATAGGAGAGAATGAAGTTGTGTCATTTTATTAGTAGGCTTTTTAAATATAAGTTACTTATCGTGATACCAGTTTTCAATCCTTTGTGCTGTTTGCGATCAATCTGATTACATTTCCAATTAATGCAGGATAATAAATATCGAAAAGTTTGTTTTTGAAAAGTAGGTAACGTGAATGAGAGTTTCCAACCACTAGTGTGAAATTATTAACTTAAGAAACTTTCACAAATTCACAAGGTTCTTCTCAGTTTAAACGGACACTACGGATACCCATACAGTAAGCTATATGCTTTTCTGCAATGAAAGTCAATCATCTGTTCATCGGCAATGAAAATTGGTTATTCCTTAACAATCAGAACGAATGGTTGAAACACACTTAAAAAATTGAATGTTTAAAATTATTATTACACAGTGAACATTCAAATTTTCGAAACACTTAGGTGAATGGAATTATGAGGTATAACAAAAAAGATCGGGAACTACTGCCCTAAAGTCTTTTAATTTTATCGAAAAAAAGTTTAAAGATTTTTTCATAAATAATCTACCTCACTGTGACAAAAACGACGTCATATAATTGCCTAATGGTCAAGATCCTCTTAGCTGTTTATCAACTTTAACAAAATCGTATAGGAGCTGGATCCGTTTTGAAGTTTTTAAGAACAAAGCTTGCTTTCTAAAAATGTATTAAAATAATGACTACAACACCGTATAATGATAAAGTTGGAAGATCAACCACAAATATGTTTATGAATTTTAGTTCAAGGAATACATGCCAACAGAATCTACAATTAACAAAAAGATTTACGAAAACACGATCTAATATTTGAAACAGATCAACAGAGGAACATTTCGGAATCTACGAAAAATAAAACTTTACTATTGCACGATAATTTCGGGATTTTGAAAGTGACTTTATTTTCATGAATCTCGGAATACGAAAGCTCTATATTTTTAAAGTACAGAATTTTTTTTTATTAATTTGAAGATTAAAGGGTTCTCCAAATCGAGATGAAAAATTCGCGTAGAAACGCCCCTTATAAAATTAAGGATTCTTTAGACCAACGCGAAACATTCGCATCGAAATGTCAACATATCAAAAACAAAATGACCATGAAATTAAATGGATATGTCGTGGCGATGCAATCGCAGCAGCGGTGTGGGTAATGCTATTCAATTTCATAGGTAGCGTTTCGACGTGAAAATTTTGACGCAAAAACTTCGCAGTCGTTGCGAATTTATACATATTTAAATGAAATATGACACAAAATTGATATTGAAATGAAACTAACAACAAAAACAAAATCAATTTATGTTAACAAGTAATCGGGTTTGTAACACACCTACTTGATACATTTCAGCTTGCCCTTAAGAAATGTGATTGATTTAGATGCTTCATAGGATAGGTTAATAATAAATCTGAGTTTTAACTTTTTTATTATAAATTATGAGGATACATCCAAAATAATTTTTTGTACTGTTTACATAAGGATATTATATTAAATTGTAGTTCGCGTTTTCAATTAATTTGCCATCATTGTATATGTATAAAAGTTTTTTTTATAATACAAATAGAAGTACTTTGTGAATTATTTTGTATTGAACAAAAGTATGCAGAAATAGAATAAACACACAGGCTCGTTTGCGCAAACCCAACTTGGGCAAACTGACCTGTGTGTTTGTTTTATCTCTACACGCATAGGTCAATTGCACACATTTTTGTTCAATACGCCTGGAGGAGGAAAAAACAGTGTGTATGTGGAAGCATTAAAAAGTAATGTGGTAATAGAATGGACCTTTTCATTGAAGAAGTTTGTTTTAATATTATTATATTCAACAAAATAATTTATCAAATTTGAAATTTGCGATCGTTGCATAAAAGTTAACGACGGATGTGTTTTGCCTGTTGCAAATTCACCGTGAATTTCTTCGACACGATCTAATTTTAATCCCATTAAGGTAATGAATCCTATTTAGACCTGGCTACCTCAGCTAATTTCCCTATTACGGCATATTTGCTGTATGTGTGCGGTAATGAGTTTCAACGAGAAATAACAACTCGCGAAAGTCAACGACTCGTGCTTTATAATTTGTCATAAAGTGACAGAGTTTCTTATTTTTTTTCTTTCTTTACACATTTCCAGGAATAATTAATAACATGCAATAACGAATACGTTGCCATTGAGCATTTCATTTTTTATGAAATCACATTTCTAGTTACGTTCGATTTCGAATTGGGAGGGTTGGAGGAATTTCCTTAAGGAAAATACGCGGATTTAATTTCCCTCGTTTCTAAGAAATAACAAAAGGGATTCCGGGTCCGAAAGCACAATACGATTTTAGGCAATCACACGGTCTAGTGGCCGTTAACTCGACTCAGACTATTTGATAGTAAAATTCCTGCAAATGACGTTTGAAATCTTGAACGGAATACGAAATCCCCAAAGACGAATTCGATTCCTCATTTTATTTTCTGTACATGTGCTGATCATTTATGATAAATATTGAAATTTCGGATAATAACTTACAATTAGGCGTGAAATCAGATAAGAATGTGTCAATATTTAAACACAAAACATATTAAAAATGGAATTCAATGAACAAAGTCGTTAGGGCATTAGCCGAGACAGGAACACATAGTTAATTCGATATTTGCATAACGAAACCAGCAATTTTAAGACAATCATTTCGACATTATCCCATGGTTTTAGTGAAATTAAGGAAGCAGGAACCGTGCATGTATAATTATGTGAAAACGTATACGATTTTAGTTAATGGACCTGGCCACCGTGACTTTTGCACTTTTAATAAAATGACTTTATTTTACAACTCATTAATTATTCTGTCTTACATAAAAATGTTTTTCCTTATTTTGATTTTTTGTTTAATTGATTTATCATTTTTTCATTTAACTATGATGTTTTGGTAGTATTTGCCACTTATCAGTTTTTAATGTTAAATTTATTACTTATATTAATAACGGATATAGGATTAAATAACTTATGTTAGAAAACTAGAGCTTATGATGAAGTTGGGATTTTTTCAGACAGTAGTTGATAATTATAAATAACATTAATGGTAGAAATGATACATTCTGTCACAAATCACTGTCCTCATAACCTTTTACAAATTTTATAAAGTTAAGAGTCATCACAAGTAAACAAGTCACACAGAAATTCTCCTTCTTGTTCAAGGTGCCTTTGAAACTTAGTTGCAAACTTTACAATTTTTTTCGCTTTTGTCCTAATAAAAGCAACCTTAGAAAGTGGTCCTTAGAACCTAACACATTTTATTTTGAACTTCGTTGATTTCTTAGCACTATTTACTCTTATTTCCAAGAATCTCGACAACTCCAATAGAAAAATCCACCTATTATGGTGAATAATCTAATTGAATGTGCACATTAATGACGGATTTTTGATTGTGTATTGTCTAAAATGGCGATGAACTCTTAAAACAATTTTCCAAGGTTTAAATAGCATTTCACTTGAGAGTCGAAGTACTTTATCCAGAGTAACTGACTGAGCTATAAATATTATCGCCAGAACAAAATATATTCCATTCGAGAGACAGTGATGATGTGGACAGGTGAATGTTGGAGAAAAAGCAAAACAATGCTTTCCGACGAAAAAATTAATACCTGTGGTAATAATGAACAGATAAACTTTTCTATACTCCAAATAGGAAAGGCTTTCGAATACAGATTTGTGTGGAATTCCCATTACGGCTGAAAAATTTTATACTTCCTACTAAAGTTACTGGGAATCTCGTATCTCCTCATTGGAAGCTGTAAGCTTACTTCACAGATTTCCTTATGCCATATTTAATCCATACGTGAACAAGTGTTTTTGACACGGTATTTTCATGAATTTGATTACTTTCCCCACACTATTTTGGTAACCCATATCAGAGATATCCTGCAAAAATATTTTCTGGAATTGTGATAACACATCTCATCATATTTCGTTATTTTGGTTAATCAAAAAAAAAATTGCTTCGTTGAAACAACAATTTGTTTGAAGTCAATTGTTGATTTATCTACACATGTTTCTTGTAATCTTTTACTATTCTTTGAATATTTACAAACGCCACAATTCATACACGACTAGCTCACGTCCTAAAGTCTGCAAATGGGGTACCTGCAGAAAATTGGATTTATTTTAGACCTGTAGTAAAAACATACATTTATTCATATAAAATTAACTATTTGTTTATAGTGAAGTAAATGCTTCTCCTTTAGCTCGGAACCAGCTGTTTCAAACTTATTTATGAAATACTTACTTCGAAGGATGTGTTGCATAAATTTCAAGTAACAGCATTTTTATTATTTACTCATTGAATTTAATGCTTATTATGAAATCTTTAAGACTAAATCAGTTTACAAACGATAGTTAGTAATAAAAGTTATCTGAATGTTTCCAAGAAAACCAAAATAACTATCCTAATCCAAATTATCTTTTAGTAAGCAGGTTAGAGGAGTATAAATAACATAGAGTTGTTAGAAAGAAATGCAAAATTTGTGCAACATGAGCATATTCTAGAATTTATACATTACTTTTAGAATGAACTAAATATAAATTACAATTTTTAACACTTCTAAATTTTCTTTTCTTCCCTGGAATCCCGCAGTCTTGGTTTTAGCAAAAAACAACAGTCAGCCAATGTGTTTGGGCTCAATTTCCCAATATAACTAACTTTACTTTTCTAGATCAATTCTATGCTACTCTTATATACTGCTCGTAAATTTTCAAGAAAGAAATCAAAAGGAGAAAATAATGATCATGAAGGAAATAGGGTTTAGCGACATGTTGCATCTCAAATCGTAATAGATCGAGAGTAGTTCTTCCACGTGTTCTTGGAAGTTTTCTGATTTATTTTTCTCAAGAAAATACTTAGAAATGTTTTCAAATTAATTCCATGCCTGCTTTTGTGTCTCATTTAAAGTTACCCTAAAGTTGATATCTTGAACCACTTGTTTAATTGTCTGTCCAATAAAATTGCTTCATGGATAAGTGTAAATTTCTACATTATATATAAGAAAGAATCTCATTCTTTATTATATGTGTTTCGAAAATTTTTAAAAGTTTAATATTAACTGAGGCTAAATATGTATAAGTATCTTTTTCTTCTGAAATAATGTTTCGCGTGCCATATTTTTAATAGTGATGATTAAAATCAGTACTCAATGGAATGAGCTGCACACTTAACAATTATAGCAATAGATTTTCAAATTATTGTATTTCTTTAAATAGTCAAATTTAAGTTGACACTGTTGTACGGTGTCTGCCACGGTGTACTGATTACTGCAATTTTGTGGCGTACCTAGTTGTTTACTTTGCGGTAGTATCTGCTTAGAAAACTGCACTCCTTTGGTAATCAGTGTACCATGTGTCAAGAACAGGTAATTAAAAATATAGAAAGACTTTTCTGGAATAAAAAGACATATCTAAGAAAGTAATTTTTAACCACAAAATATGAGAGAGTTGATAATAGGAAAGGGGAAGTTGAACATAACGAAAAAATATATTTATTTATTTTGTAAAATAAAAATATGGTTTCCTAAAAATTGACATATTTTATTTAATAATTTTTCATATCTTTATATTTTATAAAATAACTTGAAACTTTATTTTAGCATCCTTCTCGTAAAAAATAAACTGCATAATTTCAAAACAATTTAATTCCCCTTTTTCGGTTACGGACAATTTGACGGTTTTTACCCTTAAAATGCGAATACGTGAGAATCACAGCAAGGGTTTTGATGATTACACTATTATGGGGTAAGAAATAATGAACGAGAGTCGAATTATGCCCTCGCGCTGGGAAAATTATAGGTTTCTTAAAACCGGATTTTTCAATAAATTTCGAATTGGGATATATCCGAGAGAAGTGCGTGTAAAATTCCTTTTTTGGTTAAAGCAAAGAAACGACAATGTCTCGGACTAGATTACTATTAGATCCATTGATCAGAATATGTGAGAAAAGCAGGTCAAGCGTCACCCGAGTGGCACCAATTAGATTCACACATTTATTCAAAAATGCAAATTACCAAAAAAAAATCCGCTTAATTAGTAAATATGCATGAAACCGTCGTATTTAGGAGAATGTATATAAAACATATTCCTAATTGAATTTTCATGAATAAGAACCAGAAAGAATACAGCGGAAACCGTGTTTATTTTAATTCATTACGGGTACACACAATTCAGTTCGTATTAATTATAACTCGACTATGACTGATTTCAATTTTACTACTAATTAGACCTATTAGCTCTGAAATGACGACGTTCTATTAGAGGGTAAGAACTGCAAAACCAGTGGAAAATATAAATTTTAATTGCTAGCTTAAGATATTTTTTCTCCTTATAGCTAATGAGTCAAACTTCTACAATTTAGAACGATAGCTGCTTCTTTTCGTTTTCAACTAATATTTTTATTTATTAATTACTTATTTATTTCTTTAATAAATTAATTTAATTCAATTAATAATAATTTAGAATATAGTTTTTATAACATTACGATAATGAAAAGCCACATGTATCATTTTGTCCCTTAATCAACCAATTGTAACTATGAAAAACATGTTAAAATAGTAATTGAGTTTATTCCGACATAAAATTTAATAAAAAAAATTAAAAAATTAATAAAACATTGCATTATTAGATATAAAAAAATTACAATAATTTTTTTGAGATTTCTCTAGACATATTATCCCGTCATTAAATTATTTTGTTTTTGGTTTTTTTTTATCGGTAAAATTGTATTTTCGAACACACCGTTTTAATTCGTCCTATAATGGGAATAATATCAGGATATCACTAGGTGGTATGGAGTTGCTATTGAACATTACAGGATATCAAATGCGACCACATATGTTTAGTCCTTTTGGAAAATTAATTTACTTTTTCCTAATTTCTACTTACTTTATCTTGTTGTTAGATTTAGTCTTAAAATATTGAGGTAAACAATGAATCATCATATCATCAGTTAAGCTCAAGTTTTCTACTCTTCCAGCGGACGTGCATTCCCAAAGTAAAATATATTCACCACTTTGCTTCAGAACACAATTTTTTTTATTTAATGAAATTCTTATTTTTCTTTCATGAAATCAGAGGTGCTATCACATCCAAAAGTTTTACTTCAATTTGGTCATTAAAGATTCTGGTTCTCCAAAACATAGGAAGTCTGGAAATCCACATCTTGGCAAACGCTAATCACTTCTTAAAATTGGTTCCTGATAGTTTTTTTCCTGATTACACATTATTGATAACCCTCTCTGTTCGAAACATTTCTCACGGTTTGTGAACATATAATTGTCGTAAATATTACTGTTTTTTTCTCAAATTTTTGATTCACCTTTCTTGCAATCTTTTTCACCTCAAGAAATTATTACCTTTTAACAACTAAGATGGATACAAATTGTATAGGAATCGTTTGGTTCATATTGGATTATGATATATTATTTAGCTGGCTTATCAAAAAACTTTATAAAGGCTCGTATACACTAAACTATATATAACTCTATAAATGAAAAACGCATTTTCTCAATGTAAACAGGGTGAATCGAGAAAAAGGTTATAACATCAAGTTTCATTTTCTTTTGAACCACTCACAATCAGTTATGTCAGATACTTAATGCCACTCATTCTGACCCGCAGATATATAAATCAATATTGCAGTCTATTGATTTGAAGTTTAAACAAAATAAATCAGATAAGGACAAATGCAGGATTGGAACTCTTTGATCACATAACAAAATGTGCTTTTTTTTGTTTATTGAGGTCATCTAACACCGGACTAATTTTAATGCTAAATTTAATATTTAGTAATTTTGGTAATTGTTCCCGATCAATCAGCATGATACTGACTGGTTGCAGATTTTAGTAGTAAAAATTTAATAATAAATGAGCCGTTATTTTTGAAATTGGAATAAGTCCACTTTTGGAAAAAATAAGCTAATGGCAATTTTATATATAGTATGATATTGACATACTCTTACGGAAATAAGGGTTGAGTGATAACTTGTTTTGAAAAGCATTAAATCCTCGCTCAATTGATTAACTTTTGCAAATATTTTTAAATTCATTGACGTGCAAACCTTTGAATATCTCGATATATGAAAAAATAGACTTATTTCACTTTCAAAAATAACGGCTTAAATTTAGCATTAAAATTAGTCCCGTTTCAGACGGCCTTTACAGTAATAATTAGTATTTTGCAAAAACTATAATAGTGATAACTAAAAACAGATTGCATCCGCTGTAATACTACAAACATGTACATTTAATCATTTTTATTTTACCCTCAACAATTAGTACATAAAAGTGAGGACCACAAAAATATCCCTTGCCCAAGCTTTGAGGCTACAGGGCAAAATAGTGAGGTCAAACAAAAAATAAATTTTCCCTCATAGAACAGGGTCATGAATCGAAAAAATTTAGAAGCCTTTGATAATGACATTATTAATCTTAAGCTCTATTAAATTTGAACATTTAATAAAATAATTTAATTTTCATTAACATAAAATACAAAATCCAAAAATATATTGAAAGGAACAAAACTAAGGTGCTGTCATGAAAATAAAATTAAATATTCAAAAATAATTTTTTTCTCATTTCCCGAACGTTGACGTGTAGAAGGTCGTCGACGTGATCGCAATTTCATTGTCAATCGAAATCCTTTTTCTTATTCTTGCGGGGCGACCCTTTACACGGCAAATTCGAACAATATTAAAAAAAACGGACGCTTTTGCCGCCGATTCGCCGATCCCATTCGGAACCAGCCATCTGTCAACGCGCTTTCTTAAGACGGAACCAAGTTAAATTAACTGTAGCTAAGGTGGAGGTTAAAATCTTCATTTTTTAACCCGACTGAGGACCGGCAGCTGCGTTTTGCGAGACACAGACACACGGCAATGACATATTATGGGGGTGGCTACACACACAATAAGGTGAGACCAAATTCAGTTTCAACAGAACCGTACTTCATAGTTAAAAAAATTAGTTTGTGCACTATAAGTTTCGTATTGATGATTTGACTAATCCTGCCCTGTATATGACCATTGGACATTAGAATTCGTTTTAAACACAGCCTTTTGTTACGGAAAATGGCAGATACTAAAATTTAGCCCGATTGTCGTTTAAAATTCTTTAATTTCATTCGTAACAGTCAATGGACCATTCAAATAAATTATGGCACACGTTGTTTGGTGACAAATTTTAAGTACACGCCGCCTACCGCTTAATTTTACAATAGAGCAGATGAAGACGTTGCCATTATAATTCATAAGAAATGCTATAAATCTAATATAGAATTCATTACATATGACCATAAATTGGATGGTTGCTCGTCCACAAAACATTAATTTTATTATGATTTTTGTTTAAATATGCCCTCGTATTTTGATATATTAAGATCGTTAGTATAATTGATAATTAACGAAAGCCATGAACATTATAATTTTTATTTGGAGAAAACAATTACCACGATCTGATAAGCAGGGAGGCAATTTACATGAAAAACGTAAAATTAAATGAAATTTTAGAACTTTTATTGCCCTAATATATTTTTTTTTTCTGGTGGCCGGCATATGGCGTTCGAATTTACCGCTTTTTTTCGGACAGTTTCACTGATTGTGTCGATTGCGTGTCGTCAAAAGAGGAGGATATTTAAACGAGCCACTAATTTCTACGTTAAATTTGCCGGAATTAACGACATGTGACGTTTCGTGACCTTATCTAAGCTTCATCTGGTTGCCCGCAGACGACGATACCCTAATTTTCGTATTTAAAAACAGTTTAGGAAGGAAATTGTCATATCCTACTGAACTATTTTTAACAGAGATGTATTCAAAAGTATTATTATAGACTAGAGTTTCCTAAAGTATAAGCTACAGCCCGGTTCATAGAAAAATATGCCGAACTACAGAATAAAGAAAAAAACTAAAATTTTTGGTGATGGAATTAGTTTTGATCTATTTGATGAGGAACAAAGAATTGTTTTTTCGTCAATTTCATATGAAAGAAATTCGCGTAAAAATTGTTCATTGTCGAAAACATGTATGAAACAATAATATAGAAACGTTTGTTTTGCAAACGATCTGGAAGAAGAACCAGAAACAAAATAGATAACAGACATTTGGGACTCACTTCTTCAAGAACTCTTCTCTATACTGCAAAAATATTGCAACCACATCTTTATAAAGATAGAAGGAGTCATATTTAGAACTACAGTAGAGTCTGGTTATAACGAACCCAAAAAAATGCAATAAAATAGGTTCGTTATATCCGAGGTCCATTATAATCGATGAAACCTTACGTTGAACTTATGGCAAAATTTTCGTTTTGCTTCAAATTTTTCATTCGTTATAACCGAGAGTCCGCTATAACCGGATTCGTTATAACCGGACTCTACTGTAGTTTGGAACTAAAAAAAACATGCATATATGCATACTATACTTTTTTAGAAAATTTTGTTCTCCTTTTTCGTGAAACTAGTCCTTTGCAAATCTGTGCTCCAATATTTTATTGATAAAGCGTTTTAAGTTCGCGGTGTTCAGAGCCAATATATAAAAGACAATAAAGGAGTCCCATTAGTAATGTAAGCGGCGTCGATTTTTCATTAATGGTGGTGGGCTTTTTAATCTACGCCAATGGATCAATGGACATAAAAGTTATTAAATCGTGAACGGCTCCAACGATTGGTCTTTAGAGAAATGCGAGTTCGCTTCTTAATTTTTATGCCTGGCGTTGCACGGAAGGTGCGAGAACGGAGACCTGATAACGAAGTGCTATTCCTGCTTGCAAAACGTCCACTACAAAGAAAATCTATAATTGGATTGTTATGAAATAACTATCAGGAACTAGTATACAGATGATAACAAAAAAACTCAACATGGGTATTATATTTTCCTAAACGCAAAACTGCATTACGTAGACAACGCTGTATATCGATACGCTTCAGTTGGCATTTTAACTAACAAATTTTATCACCTTCTTAATGGTAGTATCATTATTGGAATATAATTTTCCTGCTACATTTAAACGAGCTAAAACTTCTACAACAAGAAAAAGGCGCATTGGTCTAACCCTCCAATTAAGTGTACCCCGAAATTTTTGCGGAAGATCGAAATTAAATTTCTATTCTTCTATTCAAATTGGAAGCTGTCATTGAAAGTATACCCCTAGAGTTGATTGATGCTTCTGAACCACTACCTGTAATATAACCATTTCAAATTTTTTACCTATGCAGTTTAGAAAGTAATTCAAAGGATATCCAAGATTCTAAGAGATATGTTGTCTTTCCCCGGTAGAATTTTGGGTTAAACTAATTTGGCGCCACAGGTAGGCATGCTTAGCATGCCTAAATTTGAAAATTTAGAAATAATTATTAACCGTCGCAAGTTTTTTTCTTTTTGACTATTTAGTCTAATGTTTTTTTCTTGTTGGAACTGATGCCCAGCCTAAAATTAGTATGTGACGTTTTGGGTGATAAATGATCTCACTTGATTATACACTGTTTACGGAATTATATAAAATCTTCTTATAGACGGTCAGGATTTTAATTGTTGTCTTGGTATTCAAAGGCCCAATATTAAAAACAAATTATCGTACTAACTTTTTTATCTGAATTTGTATAACCTAAAACAAATTAAAATTTTCTATTACAATACACATACAAGATACCGACAGAGTACAATGTTTATTAGTAGAAATTATTGGTGAGTGGTTGGTAGCTTGGTGCAGGTTTACTCCAATACTTCGTCATGAAATTTGGCTCATAGATCAAAGTATATTGCAACTAACTGGATCAAGGGATTTAGGAATTTTGCAGGAAACCGGCTTAAATTGGTAATTTTTCCAGTGTAATATTTAGCTTTGTTAAAATATATCCTATCTTTATCAATAAGACCATAAATCATTTAACTGAACGGGGTTTTACTGTTCGGTTTAGTCATTAAGCGAGACATTTTCTTCATGATTCTTAGCTTAATAGTGGAAGAGGGCGTGGGGATCATATTCTTAGACACCAAAACTATCAGACCTCAAGCGCTTTAAGTATTGCGTACGAAGTCAATTAATGCTTAGTGAGCCTCTCCCTTTCGACATGATTCATGTGATCTAATGCTCTTTGCAGTTACTCCCAAGTGAATTCAATAAATTTGAGATTGAAAGTCATTCGGAGGAGAAGCAAATTCGGAATACTCTGATTTGATTTCGTTTTCTTATCCTTCCGGATTGGTGTCATTGTCATTAAAAAAGAAAAAATCTTTCTCGATAGCAGCGTGAAATTAAGGAATTGGAATACTTCTTCTCTGTACTAATGAAATATTCGGCTCATGAAAGATAAGTTTCATTAAAAAACTGCACAGTCAGAATGTATATGAATTGAAATATGCAAACCAGTAGCTGCTATTTGCTTCTTAAATTTAATGAAATAAATGCTTTCTCAAAGCAACAATGCCAATAAAAAATGAATCCTGTATAATTACGTCAATCGAAAATAATCACGGTATAAGCATGAAGAACCAGCACATATTACGTGGGAACGTGAATTGGATCAAGAATAGTCATGCTTTCAATTTGGTGGGATTTTGATGGGAGTGCATTTTGAGTTGTTTTCAAGGAACTAAATGATCAATTCAGATCTTTACTGACCACAATTAATGAAAGTGGAATAAGCAATCAAAGAAAAATGATCAAATTTAGTATAGGAATTACGTTTCACCATAACAATGCTATGCGGCAGACATCTATGGCAACTTATTAAAAATCACTAGAGCTTGGTTGGATAGTAGAAAATGACGTCATCACATTCATCGTATTTATTTACAGAAGTGTGTGGTTTTGCAAAACTCTCTGAATGGTAAAACTTTCACTACTGATGAAAACTGAAATCGTATAATTGTTTCTTTTTATGAAAAGGGACATAATCAGTGCCAATTATGAAGTTGTCAGAAAGATAGCAAAAAGTCAAATCAAAATGGAAAAAGTACAATTGATTAGTATTATTATTATTAGTAGTACTTCAAATCAAAAACTTGACATTACTTTTTAGCCAACCCAATATAAAAATAATATTCCTTTCATTACCTATAATCTTTCCTTTAGATCTAGATGATTCTATCTCAACACCTAGATACTTGTAATTTTATAAGATATTGCAATAATAAGACTGCTTTGGAACTTTTCCAAGTTTTTTATTTTTATGTTAGCTTTACATGAATATCATAAATAAGATACATGAAGAAGGTAAAAAAATCCTAAAATTTATGTTAATGAGATTATAAAAGAAATCATATTTTATTATTTTCTATAAAAAAACTTTTTAATTCGAAAAGAACACTTTTCATTATTACACATTGTTGTGTTTGAGACGATCTAGAAAAATAGTGTGACCTTAACGAGGCGCAAAACTCATTTCACGAGTACACATAATCCATAATATGGCAATAAATTCAACTCGGGAAAACAATAACATTTCCGACTAAAGAGTACCATTAACCTTTAAGGAGAAATTATAAAACCGTTCACTATGCAACGATTTGATGATTTTTCAGAGAATCAATTACGATTCAATGTTTATTAAAACGTTCGATAATTTTTTTTTCACGGGTTTGGGATTTTTTTCACCCGTTGCCCATTAAAATGGCAAATCTATGAAATATCGATACGTTTCGTAATAATATCGCATGTTGGCGAGCTACGGCACGTAAAATATGGCGTTTTAAAAAAGCCAATATCGGGAGTATTAAATTTATATTATCTGACATCTTGCTTATCTCATTAGAGGAGACACATCGTTAAAGAAGTGCTGCAAACCTACATCGTTGCCAAATCCATAGGCTTATTTCAGATGCTTATTACAAAAGACAAAAAAAATGTTACTATACATTTTTATGAAAATACTAAAACATTGTTTCGAGAAACTCAAATTTCATTTGCATTATTTTATTAAGTTGTGGCTAAAATCGGAATCAAAATAAACTGTGGCAACGTGGCCGTGAAGAATCTTCCACGGATGCATGCAGATTCTCATATCCCCACGGAAGAAAAGCGAACTTGAGGTAAAATACAAGCGTATTCAAATGAGAGGTCGTGTGTTGGTCTGTCCGACGACCACCCGCACGGAATGGCTTATCGGGCCAATCTGCACTCTGCTCTCTGGTGAAGAACGGTATCTGGTGACAACATCTCCAATCTAGATCGGGCGCACACCTAGGATTTTAATATATGTGGGCGAGGCCCGAGTTCCACCTGTACCATGATCATGATTGTCGTGACGTTTCTGATCACAGATCATTAGATCCTTATTAGCTCTCGATAATATTTTATCAACTCGGGCTTTTTATTTTTTGTTTGTGAACCCCACCTCAGTTCTCGTTATTACACGCAGCTTCCACTACACTGCATACTGCGTAGATTCTACTGTAAGTCTTCAGAATAGATGGTCATCTACAGAATTTTAACTGGCAATGGTTATGTTATTTAGTGTATCAATTTTCCACTGGCTTCCCACGATCCGTGATTTTGCAGACTAAGCTGAACCAGTTCGTTCTGATGAGCCCGCTCTACAAGGGAGTTTAAAGATATGCTTTTATTGCATAAGACAACATTTTTGATGGAGCCATGTGATAAAAGCGTGTCTCGCAGTGCTGGAACGTCAAAACATTTCAGCGCGGTGCGATTCGGTTCGTGAAATCACAAGTCTTGAGCAATAACCATTATAAATATGAAGTTACATCCGTCTCTGTATTTTTTTGCTAATGATAGTTTAAATATCCAAAGGTTATTAATTTATTAAAGGGTCTATCATATGACAATCATATAATTCTGATTTAACGGGGGCTAACTTTTTAGGAGCCTGTTAATATTAACATGTTTGTTGCATAATAGACTCTGAAATTTATAATAGCCTTTTTTTTAGAAATTTCACGAATTTCCAATAAATAAATAGCGATAATTTAGTGGTATTCTTTGCGGATTTCATGTTTTTATTGGAATTGAAGTAGACAATGTTTTTCTTGTACAATTCATAATCACAATAACACATAAAAATTAAACACCTCATATATTGGAAACAAAGTGTTTTCGGACTTATATTTATATATGTTACAGTCAAAACTCTTTTTCAGTCAAAACTACTTTTGACCGAAGAGTTTGGTCAAAAGTAGTTTTGACTGGTATCTTTTAGTCAAAACTACTTTTGACCAAACTCTTCGGTCAAAAGTAGTTTTGACTGATTTTGTCAGTCAAAAGTAGTTTTGACTGAAAAAGAGTTTTGACTGTAACATATACACATTTTTCCATAAAAAACCTTAATTTAACTTAAAAATGTCTTAAAACTTTTCACACTGATTTAAAAACAAAATTGCATAACACTCGAAACAAATATTTTTGTCTGAAAAGAAATTCAATGTTGGTTCCAAAATATTTTGGATAGGTACACTAATAAACATGGCTTTAGTTGTGTTTCGGACGAGATTTCGAAGAACCTCTTGAAATATCTATTTTCAATCTAAATTTACGTTATACTAAAACGGCATTAAAGTTTAAAGAGGTCATTCTATATTCAAAAGACTTATATTAATCTCTCCTGGATGATACATATTCGATTCCGACAAATGAAAAAACCTTTAGGAAAAATAACAAATTGATTTTTGCATTTTCTTTTAAAATGAACCTAGCTATATGGGCATAGTCTTATTGCAATGTTTTGGAGATTTTTAGAAATCAAGACAAATGAATATAACGACGTTTCAAAATAGACGTATAATACTGATTGTGAGTAGAACTATCTCAAGCGAGTTCAAACGATAAACTGTTCAGTTTTAATCTTAGCGGTTCAATTAATAGGTATCTATATTCCTCATAAATTCTACAGATATTTGTAGCCAGGTCCAGTTAGGGATTCTGCTCGACCGATCATGAAGTCGGCGAAATTATTTTTTAAGCAATTCCTCTAAACTACTGATTAGATACTAGCTGAACCAGTCATAAGTCGAACTGTAATCAAATTTATCGATGTTCTACAGTTTAAGGTAGCCAAATTGAGGGAGATAAAAAAAAGCATTTGAAAGTTTACTGATTGTTAATCTGGTAGTTGTACGAGGTTTCGATGGTCTGTCATCTTTGATGGATACATTTCTCTTTGAAGTTCCTTTGACGCGAAATTAGGCTATTTGTATTCCACAATTCTATCATTCCTGTGATTTTTTTTTCAACAATTTTCCGAAATGACTATCTATTGAATCAACACTACTGATACATATGAAAGAAAAAAAATAAGGCAATGATTAGAAAAATGAGGCTCCACAAGCAATACCAAAGATGAAAAGACATTTAACAAAAGTAACGTTATGCATATGGTAGACCTTTAAAAGAATTATTCACTGTGAATGTTTACAGTCCATCCAAACTATTACGGCTAAATTTATTCTTAACAATTGAATGGATTAAATCAAGTTTTTAAATTAAAACACCATCACTGTTTAGTCAAAAGGGTGAAATTCTTTAACGTTATAATGCTTAATCACATCCAGTACAAGTAAGTAGAGAAAAGTTGAACCAATTGGAACGTATATTTCGTTATTTATATCTTATTAGCCACTGTTTTCAAATTACGAATTAAGCTTACAGAGTTCAAACAGGTGCTTGGTTTCTCCATTTCGTTAATTTCCTTGTCAATCATTAAACATTTTTTTTTCTTGTGGTTCAGTAACCAAAGCGGTGTGTTCATTTACAAATCGAACAAAACCGAGGTGTTCTCTTATGAGGGTAATGTGTTATTCGTAGGCGGATCCATCTGATTAGAACATATATACCATGGGAATAATTATCGCGCCACAGTAATTTGTAAGTCCGGCTTAAATTGCATCTGCATGTCGAACGACCGAAGCTCGCCTGCGAATATCGTACTATAAATCATTTATTCATAAATGCGACTGTAATTAAGCGAAATACGATTGGTTCCTTTATTCTTATTTTGAAAGATCGGCAACGACATATCTGCATAAATGTTGATATGACTTTGTATTGAAATTTTGGTGCGTTATTCATTTTTCTTACAAGCTTGACTGAAATAATAACAATGTTGAGGTAATCAAGAAATCCTCCGTTGTTTTGAAACGTTTAAAACAAAGCCCACAGTTAATTTACCTGATCATAAACATTTGTAATTTAATTATTTTTGTAATTAATATACAGCAATGTACATTTTGAAAAATTACTAACACCGACAATAACAACAAGATCGTTTGTTTGATGCGCGTATAGTAGGTTCGCTTTGCAATCATTAGGCAAATTACTGAATGCATTAGTTATTCTTGTTAATGATGAAAATTTTCATTTAAATTACCCTCGATTTTCAATGTAATTCAGTGCATGAAAGATTATACATATATTTATTGTGATTTCAAGCTGTAAATATTGCAAATAGGTTTTTTTATTTCCTTCATTTTATTCATGTTACGACTATTTACCATGTTGTGTTGATCCTTAGCCTTCCACAGAAACCATAAAATTTTCGAATAGAAAATATTTTATTATTCTACATGGTTTTGCCTTAAGGCTCATTTTCACGGTGATAGCAATAGTTGCTGCCATGACAGCAACTATCGTGATAACTATATCGTGTAGACAATGTGCTAGTGACTGTCTTCCTCCACTAGACCCTATTATCATGATAACAACTATCACTTTCACTATCACCGTGAAAATGAGCCTTTAATTCAACAGACACTCCAGCAGCGAACTCTAACCCTGCATAAAAATATATTTCTCATCTGCAAACCACCGGTCCACGGCTATAATCTAGGCATGGTTATATGAAAATCTTCGAACTTCCAAAAACTTCTGCTTAAAAAAAGATACTATTCTGAAGGAGTTAAATCAAGCAAATAATAGAAGCGTTCAAATTCTCAAAGTAAGATGTTAATTATAATATACGACTTGTTTGCTAGCGCTTTATTTTGCAAAAACGAAATTCTGTTGAGCACTCCGTGTTTCTATCCCACCATTTTTGAGCGCAATTTTTATAATTAATACTTAACGCATTTCCATGATAGTTTTTCTTTGTCCATCTTTCCATTAAATATGATAATTACTATAAATAACGCGAAAAACTGTATCAAGGTCTGCAGTAAATTTTGGAGTCCCAAAAAAAATATTCTGTGGTTGGCAATTCTTTTGGGAAAATAAACTGATTGTTTTTAACTCTAGCGCAGATTGGAAGCGTTTTTTTCGATCATGCTTTCCTCTAATTTACATTCAATATATTTCATATGAAGGGTACATGGAATAAATAGGTTAAGTCAAAATTTTAAAAGTTTGGGAAAATCATTTTAAAAATTGACAACTCTGTAATTTTACCTATAACAAAAAAAGAAAATTCAGTATTTTCCGCTTAGATGACTGTTTGGTTTACTTTTCACAACCGGTATTAGAAAGAATATCTTTTCTTCTCTCATTGTCAGATAGCGTCAATAACTAAATTTTAGCAAAAATTTATTCCGTGTACCCTTCATATTTTTTTCCATACACAAATCAACATGAGCAATGTATTGAACACACTCATATATAAAAAGAATCTCAGCTGTATATTTAAGTACAAGAGTTACCACTGAAATGGGTAATCTAGATCTTTCACCATCTTAAATGATAAATTTTACTTTAATATCTAAAATAATTTAATTGTTGACAAAGGAATACGAAGGACTGTCAGCATGAAGGGTACTCAGCATATCCTAAATTTTTCTATCTCTTAACTCTTTCAAGAACAGGTAGTTAATGGTAGTTTAATGTCCCATTTTATCGGTTTTACCATTAGCAACTGACTTTTTTCCCAATTTTTTGTTGAATAGTGTTTAAACTATTTGATCTTACCATAGGACTTTTAATATTATGTTTTTATTTCCTTTTTATTACAATGGAAAAACAACTGTTGTGTTTGTCTTCTAAAGAGTCAAGGTCAATAATATCGCTTTCACCTCATAACGTAATTGTTGTTAAAATATTACCTATTTTATTTAGGAACGCTAGAATTGTAGAACTGGCCAAATAGGAACCTTCTTTGTTCTTCAGAACATCGGCATTGCAACTTATGAAACAATGTAATCATTACATCTATCAGTAACCGTATTAACTCCAGTTAAACACTGTTTTATTGATACATATACCGCTCTGAATCTATGTTTGATTGCTTTAATTACTCTTTTAAATTAATCAGGAAATAAAAAATTAATGGATTCATATCCAAGTACGATTCAAGTTTTTCAATTTGGTTTATTTAGACAACTATCATTCTCATAGGATTGAGTATGTTAAAAATACCTACAGAATTATTAATTTATGCAAACCAATTTCTCACAATTTCATCGAGTCAGTGCGGTAATGTACACAATCAATAGGAAGTACACCTGTACGGTCAGATCTGTAAAAAGTAAAAGTAGTAAAAATCTAAGCGGCTATCGGGACTTTTGCATCGGGGCGATCAAGGTTTCACTACGTTCAATCCATCATCGTTGTGATTTATTGTAGTCAGTCTCTAGTGGCTCAGATATATTGAATTGGATATCCATCGAGATGAAAAGATATTCCAATTCGTGATTTTAAGGGAAGATCGTCTAAATTAAAGGAATTCAAATTATGGGTTATGGTTTAAAAAGTGAATTCTATACTTTTTGAGCTTGGAATATCGATGACATAAGTTTGTTATAAAGTCTACCAAAGTAGTTCCAATATAGTTGTTGCTCTTAGGATACAAGTTTGCCGATTATTATCAAAATGTTCCAAACTATAATGATGAAATAAAAACGAACCAGTTTCAAGCATATTTGTAAAACAATATAAGTCTCGATAATTAGGTACTTTTTTGTTAAAAAATTGATTCGATTGTGTATGGGTATGGTAAAAGCATTCAATGAGTGGCAAAAAAATTAACGAAGGCCAGGAGAATTAAAAAAATATATTTTGTATTTTTTGACTCGAATTAAGAAAAGTATAAGCTAAGAGCAATTGCATGTCACCAAGACAATGCTTTAGTTTTAAAGTTAATGAAATTTAATTGAAGAAGTGAGTTTTATACCTCGTGAAGTGAGTCTCATCATCTAGTCCTAAAATACATCTCTAAATTATTTAATTTAAATCTAATTTATATAAGAATCTCCGTTGAGCAATATTCAGATCCAATGTTCCAACCCCGTGAGTTAAGTGACACTGATGTTGTGACTAACATTTTAAAAAAAGCTAATTTTTGCAGATATTATGTCACTCGTACATCTCTTAAATTCAAATATTCATGTCTCAAGTATTGTAATCTGTTTTGGACAAGAACATCGTACCTATAATCTACATGAGCTGTGGTTTCCTTATAACTGCGTTCTGAATCATCAGTAATTCCCATTTTGTACGGGAGATGTTGCACCGACTCTTACGTGTCAAGGTACCTTTTTTAGGCCTTCTGTTTCCATAAAAGATATGGATTGTTCTATTAAAGAACATGAAGTTAAATTGACCGATTAAAGCTTTTATCAACCTCGTTCCAGTTTTAAAAGTTCAGGTCATAAATTAAAATATTTTACCTAAATTTAGTTGAATGAATGAATTTCTAGTAATTCCAATCATAAATAGAACCTTTCTTTAGTTTCTATTTTAATTACCGGCTATTCTCTTGTTGACATTAAAAGTCAGACTTCCACAAATAACGGTGAATATTCAATACCGGTATAGGACAGTCCATAGAGTTTCCTTCGATCTGGAAGAATAAAGGACAATCATCTTCAAAGAAACCGCCAAGGAATGATTAGCATAATATGCTCGCTCAGGCTGCTAATGCATTATAGTGCGTGCGCTCGATTTGCATAGGACCGTAATTTTATCCGCATATATTACCATACCTGCTGCGAGGTAAACAATAGTCTTGAGTTTTTTTATATTTCTGCACCTTGTTAGGTAACTAGGTGGCCGAAGAGGATTTGCAAATTTTCGTTTGTTCGCGCACACAAACAAGAATTATGTTCAACTGATTACATCTCCCAAATCAGGAAAACCAACAAACGGGAAATGGTGGTTTTTGCTTATTATTATTGGGTCGTAACAACTAAAATGTCCACTATGTTTAGTAATGTACTATTCTTTAAAGCTGATCAAATTCTTGGCGAGGCTGCATAAAATTTCTAACTTTACATACTGGTATTGTCATATTTCCAGATCTACTATGTTTATTAATATATGCGGTCAAATAAATTTTGATAAAACAAGTTCTAGTTTGTATTGACTATTTTAATGGATCATCAAATTATTTTTTCAAAATATCATAATTAGAGCTGTTAGTTAATTCAGACAGATGTAGGCGCAATTTCCTTGATGCTAAATAGTGCTGACAACTAATGTTGGTTTTAAGATAGAAAGGAGAGGTTTAAGGAAACTAGACAGATTAAAAATCCAATTAAAACGTCTGTTAATGTCTAAATTTTTTACTTTTTATTAATCCTACCAAAGATAATTTCATAAGTAAATAATTTGAAAAAAATATATTTTACAATGACACTTCCTAATAATTAATTATGCCAGTACTTGATATAGAAAAGTACTACCTCTACAAATTATTAAGTAATAGAATAAACATAAACAGTTTCAGTCAAATTATGTAGGACTGATATAAAATTATAAACATTGAAGTCAAGGGATAAAAGATAATTTGTATTGTTAGACAAACCCTAAAAATTTAACAACTCCATGGATAGTTTACTACAAGCTTTTTAAAAACATCATTTCTTGGAGGATTGATTAGAAGAGAATCGAGAGAATGGTCCTGCTGTAGTCGGAACCAAGCAAGTCAGTCAAGTTAGGTGACATTCTGCGTAATTGTAACAAATAAGATTTTCTTTTTTGTTAATCCAAACTGTGCTGTTTAATACATATAGAAGATTCACTCAACGTCTTATTCTGCTTTAACCTCATGGCGGGATAACACTACTGGTATTAAGGTTCTAATCATTCTTCAATACATTCAAAGCGTTTGTTTTGATGAGCTATCAAAGAGAATTTTTATTATTTGGAATACTCTTCTATTTTTTCTTTTTAAGTTCCATAAATTGATTGCTCTATAAATCCAAGTCTCAGAACACTTTTACAGCACGGTCTAGTTGTTCCTTAAACTTTTTTATTGTAGTTTTTTCATTAGCTATTTAGTTATGATTATAGTTTTCTAGCATTTAATGTTTTTCTTAGGTGAATCGTTCGATAATCCCACTAGTTAATTAAGTCTCAATAAAGTATGTCTTTATGCTAAGTTCTGTGGGTCCTGTGAGCGGGCTTTCAAGCAAGACAATTCTCCATCCCGTTGCCTAACATACCTGATATTAAGTGAACCTTATTTCAAGATTCCAATATGTGATGTATAAAAATGTTAGTGTTGAACTGACCAATAAAAGGCTATATCAAACTTATCTTGGCACGGGAGTCGTTGACATCACAACACGACAAATTTAAATGTGCATTCCAATCAGATAAAATCGACGTGTTCGGGTTGTTTTGCAAAAAAATACTTTGTCTGTTTTTTATTGAATATAGGCTACAATTTTACGAAGCCCTGTGACGGCCTCAAAATTTCTTTTAATATACACATATAACATTATTATTTATATAACATTCACATATATAGGTTTACAGACAGATTAAAATGATGGGAGTTATTGCTCCTGCCAACCCTTTATAAAACACATAAGACATAACTACCTACTCAGGAATTTTATTGTGAAAAATAGATAAATCGTGATATTTCATTATGGAATTGTGGAATAGTATAATCGCTTAAATAAGTATTAAACAACCATTTGAACTGCTACAATGAACTAAGGACAGAGTATATTATGTATTTTTAAATCTATTTTTGGATTTTCAAATTTCTAATATTATGCTATAAAATCCAGTAATGCGATTCTAGAATTAATAAGGTTTAAAGGGGGCTACAGACAATCAACCGGGTTGCCAACATCAGTCTCCGCTCACCTAACATCCAACCGCTTTGATCTCATCTCAACCGTTGTTTCAACATTTAAATATACAGACGTTTAACATTGTCATCAATCCGATAAGTTGACAACCGAATTGATCGTCTAGAGGACCATTAAGTGGATAGAGGAATATACCTAAAAAACAGTAAATTCAGTCACTGCACATGTTCAAAGCCAATAAATTAATTTGCTTGGAAGTAGATTTTTCATGCTTCAATATTTGCGGTCCTATTTTCAATAACAGTGACATCGCAACGTTATGCCTTTTAGAAACGCTAAACCGCTTGAGGTGGTAAAATCTGTTAGAAACTTTTCGGTTTTTTATTTAATTTAACACCGCTTAACGTTCTTGTTCTTCTTCTTCTTCTTTTCATCGTTAATGATACGTCATTTTCTGCAATTTATTCTATAATAATAATAATATTTTTCTTCTGGTAGCTGTAAAATAATTTTTGCAACATCAGCCTTGAACACTCAATGTTACAGAAGTAGTCATCGTCGCGTTAGGGGCCTGTTTAGCGTGTCATTATTTTGAAACATAACTAAAAAATCCCGTTCAGACGATAAATTCGAGTCGCATAATGGCCTTTTTGTTTCTTTTGTCGGCGTTCGGACAACTTAGAGCCAGCACGATACGACGACATTCCCTCGCAGTTTCTCTCATTTTAATTCAACGGTAATTAAGAGCAATAACATTTTTATTTAAAGAGGTTGTGTAGCGGCTACCTAATTTGCTTGTACACTATTTTATACTATGGAATTTCCTGGTCATTGTTTTTTTCTTCTTCGTCTGCTTCTTCTTGTTTTTCCTCGAGTAAAATTGTCTAAAGAAGCGGTATCCCTTTCCTACGTTTACCTAGACGAGTGTGCTGTTTAACCTTTTATCTCTAATCTACACGATGATCTTACAGGAAGCTCAAAAAAAAACAATGGAAAAACTTCGATAAATGACCATATAATGGGCAGTATGGCTTCGTGCGATACGGGATCTCATTAAAACAGGTTTAAAGTTTAAAACACTGACCTATTCCTATACACAGAGTGATCCGCAAAATATTGATCATTTTTTGCATATAAAAATTTATCAACTCTTTGAACTTTTAAAGAGAAAATATTTATTTATTAAGTGAAATTGTTAATTTTACAAATAAAGTGTTGTCCGTAAAATTCAATGGCCTGACCGACACGCACCTCGAATTTTATTTCATTGTAAGTATATTAATAAGGGACAAATGAAGCAGATTTAGGAAAATTGGGATTGTGATAATATTTCATATTCCACAGTTTGTTATGAGCTTGTCAATCATCATGTATATTGTTCAATAACACTTTTCTTATTAAAGATTTTAAAGTTTATGTACTCTAAATCTCTTTCCAGAGGTACTATGATCGAAAATCCCCATTTATTGTCAGAAATAGCTATGATCTAGTGATGATTATTTTCAAAGATTGTTAAATTTATATAAAATCTATTATGCATCAAACTGAATATGAAGAAAATTATACCACTGTATATTTTGACAAAAAAAATGTTTAGTGATACATTTGTTTGGAGCTGTAATTTACGTAAGAACGAGGATAAGTAGATAAACTAGTTATCACCGATTTGATCGTTGCTAGGCGTGTATTTACGAATTTTTCTAATATCAACATTTTCATACGAAAATATTGCACAATTTTTGCGGTATTGTTACTAATATCGTTTATTTCACCTCAAACATAAATGTACTCGTAGATCAAAAACAATACTCTAAGAAAGGCTCTTTGGCATTTATTTTAAAGACATTTTGCAAATTATAATAAAAACTTGTTTTCTTCTACAGAGTGTTCAACAAGAACAGAATTACTAAAGAAATTAATTGGATGTCGCCTTAACTTCATAGTGGACCATCTAGGCATTTGGAACACCAACATGTTGTTATAAAATCCATATTAAAAATTCTTAGAGGACTCTTCAAAAGATTTTTTTTTTTTATATTCAGATCTTCTTAAATTTAACTGATTTTCGGATCTTTATCAATTTATAGTTATTCTGAAATTGATATCGTATCTAAAGACTTTATTGTTTTGAACATTCAAGAACACACTATTTGATTCTATTGGTAGGGAGTCAATTCATAATTCCTGTCCCCATTTCTTCCTGAACTCCAATCTATTCAGAGTTAACAAATTCAATTAAGAAGAATCCACAAATTTGTTATTCCATGACTCCTCAGGATTTAATTTTCCTATTTGGAGTGTTTTTAGGAGTGAATTTATTCTCGTAAAAGTAAGCTTCTACGCTTAATTTAATGGGTATGAGTACTTATTGTAAGATCGTGCCGCACTTCTCCCCAGTAGATCACCTGAGGAATTGAGATCATTCCAAATTGCAGAGGGTTCTATGATGATTCCAGTCGTCCTAGAGAATACCCTATTAATTTGCATAACAGATATTAACCTAGGACTACTTGAAAATACCTTAACATACATTTGGATTTAAGCATATTATATTAGACTAAATTGTGGTTTGTTTAAATTTTCGAAACGATATTTTCTTATATCAGTCTTAGTTCAAACGTTTTCAAACAGGAATTTTTTAGAGAAAAGTGCATTTCAAGAGTAGTTTATTTATAAGGATTGGGATATAGAAAACTTAATAAAAATATGCGAGCTGGAGGTGGAGGTCGATCAATAGAATTTCGACTATTGAATACTATCGATAGTTTTCTGTGATAATCGATAGTTCTAGACAACATATTTTTCGATAAAATGACACGAATCGCAATCTGGCGAGACTTTTTTGTTCAAACATTTACAATCATTCTAGTAGCTGATGTTGCGCACATAGAGGGTGTCCCGAAAGGTATGGACAAAAATGAAAGGGCATATAAAGGAGGTCAAAATAAGTCGATTTAACTAAACTTACCTTAGTCCAAAAGTTGATAATAACGGAGCTACAGGGTGTCAAAGTTGAAAAAATAAATCGCGTTTTCCTCAATATCTTTCGACTGTTTCGAAATAATTTCATGAAATTTCGAATGTGGGGTTTTTTTGGGACGAGAAATTCAAATTTGTGATCGGTTTAGCTGTATTTTCTAGGGGCGCCACCGGCAATCATTCGACCTCTTTAAACCGTTGCAACTTTTTTGTGTTACCATGTATATCATTTTGGACTAGAAAAATCCATTCTCCCATCTTTCTGCTTTTCTGCGACCTCATTGAAGTCGTTAGAAGCAACACTTTCCGAGAAAAACACATCTAAAGCTGGTGAAGCATGGAAATTTTAGGAGGACTAGAGTATTTTTTCTGACTTATCTTACTTTTTATTCGCAAAAACAAGGAAATAACAGTTGAAAGATTACAAGCTATTAGTTTTGCGTCAAAATAATCAGTTTAATTCAAAGAAAAAAAAAAATATTTTACACCTAACAATTGTTGTTACAGTTCTCATTTCGCTATGGTAATTTGCATGCAACATCAGCTTTAGGGTATGTTTATGTTGGAGCTGCGATAAACGATAAGAGCGACGAAAAAAGCAATGTCAAAGCAATTGTCAATAGGAATGGTCGAGTGATGCGCTTTTTCAAATTATAAATCGATTTAAAGTAAAATTTAATAAACCTTGTTTCTTTTCTTTTTTGAGTTTGAATATACCACATTGCAGTATTTGTAGAGAGTAGCATTTTCTCTTCAGAATCACTAATTTTTTCGCGCTTCAAATCGATTTTAACTATATTTCGAACCTTACTATTGTCAATCCTAAAATTTCCATGCTTCACCAGCTTTAGATGTGTTTTTCTCGGAAAGTGTTGCTTCTAACGACTTCAATGAGGTATACCTTTTTTAAGCAGAAAAGATGGGAGAATGGATTTTTCTAGTCCAAAATGATATACATGGTAACACAAAAAAGTTGCAACGATTTAAAGAGGTCGAATCATTGCCGGTGGCGCCCCTAGAAAACACAGCTAAACCGATCACAAATTTGAATTTCTCGTCCCAAAAAACCCCCACATTCGAAATTTCATGAAATTATTTCGAAACAGTCGAAAGATATTGAGGAAAACGCGATTTATTTTTTCAACTTTGACACCCTGTAGCTCCGTTATTATCAACTTTTGGACTAAGGTAAGTTTAGTTAAATCGACTTATTTTGACCTCCTTTATATGCCCTTTCATTTTTGTCCATACCTTTCGGGACACCCTGTATAATTGAAAAAATAATCGAGTACTATCAATATTATAGATAGTCTCCACTGGTGAGTATACATATATCCTTAATGGTGACTGTCTTTGATATTTCACTGTAAAAAAATTAAGTTGTTTTTTACAGAAAAAGAGAAGTTTTCAATCAAAACTATGTGAAATCAAAGACATTTTACATTGTTAGCACTGCAAAATACTGGCTTAGTCTAAGATTTGATATTATCAACCCATGGAATTGGAGTAAAACCTATAGGTGAGAATCAGGATAATTCACTAGAATGCATCCGTTACATCCATTACACTATTTAAGTTGTATAAAAAAACTTACTGCGAAATGGATTCCCAAATGCCGGAAGAAATCATAGACGGACAAGTAGAAACACTTCACTTAATTTGTATTAGAGCTGAAGGTTAATATGAGTTTTTGCAAATTAAATTGTCAGCCTAGAAGAACCCTGAGTATATTTCGATGATTCCGATACTAAACTACAATAATTCAAAATGAAAGTATTCTAGATTTCTAACACCAAAAAATTTCATGTGCAGAAATGGCTATAAAAGTTCTTGCCACAATATTTCACAATATCTATTTCACATCACAGGAAAGTACTTAGTATTGTTATGAAAAATGCTTTTAAATATATGGATAGACGTGAAGTAATCTCAAAAGGAATTTTGTTTTTGCAATACAACGTATCAGCATACAAGTCAAACGTTGTCATGAGTAAAATTCGTGATTTGGGTTTGAATTGTTGAAACATCTCCCTTATTCAGCTGATTAGGCTCTTTCGGATTATTTTCTTGTACTTAAATTGAAGAAAAGATCGACAACTTTCTTTCAACAATGACATGACTGAAGATGTAAGACTGTAGATTGCAAATTAAGAGAATTTTTTTTACATGGTTTAGGCATTTCCAGTTTGCTGTATATGTATTTTGAATTCAAGAGAGATTATGCAGAATCATTATTTTCAATGTCAAAGTTCCATTTTTTCTACAGTAGGCTATCAATATCTCATGGAAAAAGCTAAAAAGAAATTGTTTCTACAGATTTTGGGTTAATTACCAAATTCAGATATGTTACAAGTTTGCTAAAACTCAAAAACAAAACTTGTTTTCTTTCAAAATGTGGATACTGTCTGTGACATTGATGTTCAGGACACATTTAACCATGAAGAGTAATCCTGAGAAAGACAAGTGAAACCTTAATATAAAACAGTTTTATAGGCTTATTAAATATTCCTTTATTATATGCAGACGCAGCCTTTCAGGTGTTTATAGGGAAGAGATTTTACTGCAAAATTTATTATGAAATTTAAATTAGTTGCTCACGAAATGTGCAGACCTTAAATTATCTTCAACTCAAATATTTTAAGATAATTTTTGCATAACATTTTGGGATAATTAGTTTTTAAATACTTTTTTGTTTTGTGTAAAAAGAGTTTTTTTGGTCATTTATGAAAAGTTAGTTTTATATTAGAATAAAATAATTTATTTTATATCAAAACTTAAAGAAAAACGCTATTTTCAATTTTCATATGATGTTGTGCAAAAATTCCACCTTATTATAATAAATCGAAATTCTTTTATGCATGGTTCGAACAATATGGGTACTGGCCGTAATGGTCGTAATCTGGATAATTCGCAAATTTTTCTCGAAAAACTTCAGTCGAGTTAAGCATACTCGATCAACAAAATCGATCACTCAATTAGAATAATACCCAAGGCTATACTTAAGAAAATATCCTGGTAAAGCGGCTTCGAACTCGATAGAGTCGATTATCGATAATTTTAATAACGCGTCGTTTTTCTTAAGTTACGTCTGTCATCCGTTTGTCGGGTCAAAAAAACGATATATCACACTCCAATTACGAAAAATTAACTCCACAGCCGTCGTTGCCGGTGTCACACGCTACTTATAAGCCTATTTAGTGATTCCGCTAATTGCAGCTGCTTTGATATTGTCATTCGGTATCGTCCTTTTTGGATGAACAAGAAGAAACGGTCACGCGGTCTCAGGTATGGTCTGCGAGGCGGCTTCCTACGATGGAACCTTTCCTTTTTTCCCTCTTCTTTTTGTGCAGTTGTTGTGTTATGTAACTTTTCCATTAATAGCCTTTCTGAATGTAATAAACGGTTCGTGATTTCTTTTTTCTATAAGTTTGAATGAAACGGGATGAAGTTGTAATATTATCTAATATGTTAACAGATGAAATGTTGTCGGATGTTTTAGATCCGTTACTTTTCTTTATCTTCTGTGAGGTCTAATTCATCTTGCTATTTTTTAATACTCTTTGCTCCTTGCTTGAATTCCTCTTTTATACTCTGATTATAATACGATGATTGAGATAGTGTAACTGTATAGTGATAACGAAATGTAATAGATCTTTAAAGATTATTTCTGAGTTGAGCAGACTATCGATAAAAAATATTGTTCTCACTACTACCTGCTCACTTAGTTTTCAGTGGTAGATATATTGTCATTTTGGTAATTACAAACCATACATTTGGAATCGAATTAAATTGTGAAACTGCTCATCACCTGTCAATGAAATTGATTATAATTATTTTAAGGAACCATTTGCTGGCGACAAATATTCGTCTGTACAATCTGCGTATTTGGTTTTGTTCCTTAGGAGGAAATATGGACGGACATCTACCGAGAAACGAATTTGTGATAAATTAAATCTACTTGCTACTACATGCATGGTGGACGTTATGTTAAACGACTTATTAACAAAGTTGAGCATTAGAAGAGTAATGGCCTGGATATAGTTTTTGTATAAATCTAAATCAGAAGAGGTATTTTCGTGATAAAGCCAGGATTATTTAATTTAAATGGCACTAAAACTCTTTCAGCTTGTACTTATGCTTCGAAAAATCACTGCGGTAACTATTTTGCACTGAATCTATACAATTATTCTTGAAGAATGCAGATTTCGTCATCAATTAGAATTTTGGAAATTATTCGATAGCTAGTCAGTATTCTAGAAATTGTATTTTGAAAGCTGAATAAAATGCTTTCTGTTTTTTAAAATTCGGTCAATTTGTGAAGCACACAGCGACAAAAAAAAATTCCAAAGCGATCTTCATGACTACGGAATCCAAAAGTATTCTATATCATCATGTAGTGCTGATCTACCTGTATGGTCTTTTGCACAAAAACTTCATTTTCAGACATGATGAATTTAGTATTCCTGTGCGAATTTAAGTGGAATAACTAAATTTCAATAAAACTTAAATTCTCCGAACAACCTAGAAGCAGTGGCCCTTGAAGGTTTCTGTACTAGAAAAACAAAGATTACATCTAAGGCTTTTTTCAGGTGTGGGTGGTTAAAAGACGCTCAACAATGTATAGGAAAATATATAAATGCGTAATCAAAAATAAATTATTGCGAAAATATATTTGCAGGAAATGTATTTAGGCTGAAACGAAAGAAGAACTACAAAAAACTTAACAGTTCATAAGAAAAAAAAGGAAATCGTTAAGGCTGTGTAGAATTCATTGCTATTTCTGACTATGAGCATTTATATAAAATCAGTTAAAAATTGTGAAATCTAAACAATTTCTTTTTTAAACGTCCTCGTTCCTCCACGTAATCGAACGGAAGATTATATTGTTAAAAGTCATGACAGCGCGATTGTCTAGCAAATAATTATTATCGTTTACTACAAACGCCGGAATGCCGACTTGGTGGAATTCCTCAAGTTTCTTTTTAAACGCTTTATATAAATTAATACTCCATATTCGTGTGCCGCCAGCGACGGTTTTGGTCGGGCAAAGAAATTCTCCGACTTTTAATTAAATAAAAAACTATCCTCAACCATAATATTTCTGCAATTTGACTAAAGGCACTCCATCGTCTCGATTGAGCGAATATTTCGCGTTTCTATTGGTGAAAAGGTTGAGTCGATTACCGATCGCCGAAGTGGTAGTACCGTCGCTAATTAATAACTGGAATCGTTTCACGGATAATTAATTAAATATCGTTTACCTTTAAAGCGATTTGTATTTGTTTCCTTGTGAAATCGAACCTCGTTCGTCGGCTCACTAACAGGAGATTTACTTTTTGGCCACTCCTGCGGTTAGGTTCAAACTCCAATGAAAAATATGTTCGCTTGGTCGCCTCCGCGCTCGTCTTCGTTTGCATAATAAAGTGATATCGATAAAACGCGGCAGCAGGAATCGCGACCGCTTCCACCCAGCAGGAGCACTCGAGAAAGGCACACGCCCAGTTTGCATATCGAATCTGATTGGCCCGCTTCAATTTGACTCCTACGCTTATGAATTTTTAAACACCCAGAGTTAAACAGGAATCACATTAATATAGAAAATATGGAAAATCTTAAAACTAATTTTTTGTGTTATATCTAATATAAAATATATTTGAAGAAAATTACAAAACATACGTTTATTCTCATTTGTAAAACTTTAGGATTCAATTTTATCTAATTATCTATATCTTTTTTAAAATACTACACTGACATAATAACAAATAAAATTCATTATTATGCTAACTTTTCAGTTTTTATGATAAAATTATCATTACATATTTGGTAGTTTTTTTAAACAACTTTAGTGCAAGATGACAGATGATTTTAAAACCAAATCACTATTATGGTCATCCAGACTTACGTTTTCAAAGGACAAACAATTTTTCAAAGTAACACATTTATAATTGATCAAACAAATTGATCCACTGAGCAGCAAAAAATACCTGATGCTATTGATGTGGTTTTCATAACAAACATCCATTCAGAATAAATTCAGAAAAACAACACCAATAGACCTTTCATCAGACAACTAACCAATATTAGATAACTAAGCTAAATCTTAGAAAAATTCATTCATTTGAAATGAATGATTCAAAAAGAAAAGGCTAAAAACAGTATTATAAATCAAATCTGAATTCCAACAAAAACAAGCACATAGAAGACAAACCTAATATTCACAACATCATCAAACTAAAACAATCTTGAGTCCTAATTTTACTAGTAAGCCTCAAATTGCTGACAGGAGTACCTGCTGGCCTATCAAATATATAAATAATACCAATAAGACATAGACCTTAAGAAGATACTAACACACAGAACATCATTTCAAATTCTGTTCAGTATTTTGATTACTCTTTTTACTATATGTATGTGAGACATAACTCTGTAATTTTCTGCAAAAATAGTTCTTTTAACAAACAATTTGATATACTTGATGATACTTACAATTAAAAAATGTACATACTAAACATAAAATAACATACAACAATGTCACTCTAAGGTGACCATATATCAGTTAATGAATAACCATATTGAGTTAGAATTGAAAAATAGATGATTAATTATTGGTATTTCTACCTACAGTCAGATTTACTAATAAAATGTGTTTTAATTTTTTAAAAAAGTCACTACTTGGCTTTTAGGGGATGTAAGTGGACTGCAGTCAACTAGAAATGTAATGTAATTTAAGCATAAACGGGCACTAGAAATCACTAAATTAGGTTTTGATTTTTTTTGTAAGACAGATCAAGATTTTTGCAGTTATGCTGCTTTTAATTTTTAATTGTTTATTGATATCGAACGCGTACATCAGACGTTGATAGGAAATTCTACCTTAATAGGTAATGAACATAAAGATTTAAGAATGCAACGAACCAAATCTAAAATAATTATAAACTAGAAAAACACGTAAATTTACAATTTAAATGATACCTACATTTTAAGGAAATACGATATTCTTTTCACTTTTTGATCTGTTTGTTTCCAGTTAATTAAAACATTTGCTTTCAATATTTTTTACATTTTTTATACCAAAGGTTTTTTAAGTTTTAAATAAAATAACGATTATAATCAAGCATAAATTGAAAGAATCTCTCAGCAAAGCTAAGACTATGCGAAGGGTAATCTAAATTATTCCATGTGGTGATCAACTCATTTCATAAGAAAAAGTTCATATGAGCATAGATCCACAAATATTTCGTCTTCAAGAGATATGGCGTTAAAAATGAATGTTTTTAAATTTCCTCTAAATTGCTTGAAATCATTTTGAAATACTGCATTGAATTTTTGGGCTCATATCTCATTTTTTTCGTAAAATTTACCGGTTTAGAAAAAAAAATTAATAATGTTGCTACGCTATAAAAAAATTATGGCAAGGAACAGAATATGATATAATAAAGTAATTGAATTATGCTAAATAAATCGCTGAAAATCATTGGCCATAACATATCCTTCGGCTCATCGTCTAAGAGGATTCCTGAATTCATCCAAGGATATCGAGGTTATCATGAATAATGTTGAAAACTTATAATATCCGATTCCAAAGCTCATCTACGGGGGCAATTCGAGTAGTGTATATCAGTTGTTTTAAGTGATACCAATAATAAAAACCAACGCATTTAAGTTAGGTGGCCTGGATATATATATGTATATTTGGCTTGGATAATATATTTCCAAATCATTGGATCGTTGGATTGAGCGAAGAAGTGAAGACCTCCTAGCTCAATCCAACGATTTGGAAATACATTATTCCGGTGCTCTTGTACATATAAGGGAAACAGAGGAGACGTTCCATCATGCATAAGCCAAATCTTCAAGAAGTCCAGGTGATATATTTGTAAGAAATTGGCGATGGCAGTTCCCATTCAGTTGATTTGGGAGAAAATATAGTCCAATCAACTGGGCTGCAATGATTCCAGCCCATACATTGACAGAAAATGTTATTGATCTCTTGTTTCTAATACGGCATGGAGTTTTTCTGTAATCACATTTAATTATTGTGGCAGTTTGTAACATCATATCTTCAAAAATTTGGAATATTTTCATTTCTTTATTGAAGCCACGGACACCAATCCGATTGAAGACGATAATGATAGGGTAAAAAGGCCTTAACGTGTTATATTGGTGGTAAGGATAAAACCAATTTTCCTTTAGAATGGTCATACTATTTTAGGGCTGACATGAATGTCGTTAGCAACTCTTCTAATGTTAGGTTCATCATCTACAGCTTGAAGAATATTTTCTTCTAATTCGGAAATATGAACTGAATATTCGATTCTATCAGTGTTTTTTTTGGAAATGAACCAGTCTTGTAAACGGAGATGTAGTGGTGTAAAAATATCTGAATACGGAAAATGGCTTTTTGGGTATCATTCGACATACAATCGCCATTCCTGTAGGAAATTTCCATTCGTAAGTCCATAACAAAAATACATCTGAGTCATTTCTTCATTTGTAAATGCCGCTACATTAAAATATAAAACAAAAAACGATTGTGTTAAAAAAATAATTAAGCGAAGTTTCGAACTTAATTTGACACTTGATTTACATTTACAGTCACTAAGGGAACTGAGAACAATTGTTTAGTCATGGCCAACCACGTTATTTAATTGAAACATTTCAGTTTTAGAAACGTTAGAAAATTAACGTTTTTATAACTCAAAATTCAATAATATGAATTTTATTTTTTCTCCAAACCGGTACATTTTACGAAAAAATACAAGATACCTTTTTTACGTAGAATTGTTTATACGTTTACAAAAAGTAGTGACATCAAAAGAAATCAAAAGCGTAGTACTTTTTTTTACAATTATTTAATTACTTGCAAATACGGCACTGCTCAAAATAGAGAAATTGAATATTTCCACTGAAAAATGACTTTTTATGAGATAGAAATGTTAGAAAATTTAAGGAAAATATTCATTTTCAACAGCCTGTATCTTTTAGACGAAGCGTTTTCGGACCTATGTTCGAATGAACTTTTTTTTATGAGATGAGATTCGAAATCACCCTGTACGTACAGTATCAGGATTAAGATTAAGAGCAAGACAGAATATGCAAGGCTAAGACTACAAAAAGGTTCATCTTGATTATACTTTTGTTTATCAATGGTCTGCACTACCGTATTTTAGTGTGATTGCTGATAAATGAAATATATGAATGTGAAAAGATTGATAAAGGACTTCTCCTTTACCCTACTCAATTTTCATGCTTAAATTCTTTGTATTTGAATTCACTAGGTAGGTATACTACTTCAGTGTAAAATCAATTAATGTCGGAATATTCCTTACTTTTTTGGCAGTCAATAAAGAGCTGTGGCAACCTTTATCTTAAATGATAGAAGAACAGTTAATGGATTGCAACAACTTGTTTGTGAGAGGCCATCGATGAAATTAGGAAAAATAACCGAAAACTTCGCACTAGTCTTTGTCATATCAATGTCAGTTTTAATACAATATGACAAACAATTGTTTATTTAAAGAATAAAATCATTAAATTAATGTCTCATTGTCCGTTTTCACCTGATTTATCCCCTATCGATTCCTTTGTGTTCCCAAATATGAAACAAAAAATGTGTGAACAGATTTTTATTACTTGAAAAAGCTGTTAATTTTGGGAACCATTAAAAGATTTGTATGAAAAATTTGTTTTTTTTCATTGTTTTTCTAAAAATTGAATAGAAAGCTCTATATATAAAAAAAAACTTGAAAATGACAGAATATAATACTGACGCCGGTTACAGTGGTTACCACAATCAATGCAATTGTAGGTTAGGAAAAGAAGAGTCGTTCTCACAAAATATTAGTTATTTACAAGATATTATTTAAATACATATCTATAGTAACTTCAGATAATTAATTGGATTCCAAACAGAGCTGTTTTGATTATGTTTGCTATTCGCTGAAATTTCTCTATTTCGCTTAATCAATATCCTATATTATTATGTCAATTCATTCATGAATTTTTTGAGCTGATTAACATTTCTATAATTTCTTATTTTTTAGAAAAAATATGTTGTCACCTTTTTAGTAAAAAGCCTTCTTTATCTAACGTGGTATTAAACATTGGATTTAATTACATGTTACACATAGCTGCAATGAATAATTGGCAGTGATTAGTTAGAGTACTGTGTGGTGTACCAATAATTTACATTCTTATTGCATATGAAGGCAATATGACTTCAAGTGTGTTACTATTCCATTAAGAAAAAATTTTTTTGAGATTCTAGGTCTGATGCTAAATTCCAAGCAGCATATCTTAAACGGTTTAAATAAATATCTTTTTTTCTGCCGGATATAATATTTATAAATAATATTTTTTCATTGCCGTTTTCGGTAGAAAAATATAGATCATTAAACCGCGCAAATGTATATTAAACAAGATTAAATATTACTTACAGTTAGACATGAATATTGAATACCAAATGACCTGTCCGCTCGTCTGATTTATGATACATTGATGGAAATATTCACCTGCATTTCGCTCGAAAGGTTAGTTTTTGCTCAACGAGCGAGACACGATGGTATTCGGGCTTCGCGGTCTCGTATCACATTTAGTATTAATGCATGCATTATATTATTTAATAAATTTTTTACGAAAAATTCCATTTGGATCTTAGGGAAAAGTTGAAAATGACTTTTTATTGACGTTAATGCTTTTAGCGATAAAAATAAAAAACGGATCGAAAAGCTAATAAGTTCATCAATATCAATGTTCGGTCATTATTAACCGCCAGTGACATATAATAAACATTATTAATCTAATTGGATAATCATTATAGAGTGCCCGTTCCACCCGATCTAATTAAGGTTTTCCCATATCACCGATCGTAAATTAGAAAATTTATTAAATAATTAGACAATTTTAATCGAGTTTAACTCACGAATAAACGAAACATTTTAGCTTAAACAAACAGAGCAATTTGTTAATTGAAGACATTAAAAACTTTGTCACCTTGTTTGTCAAATGCAAAAATTGAATAAACGACTCATTCAACTACAATTAGTAATGTCAATACAGTGTCGTGAGAAATTCTCAACCCCAATACGAAAGACCTTAAGAAAAGTTAAACGTTTGCATGAGAGCCAGTCCTGAATCACGGTGAATATTAAATTCAAATTTTTACATTACTGAGCCAATCGGCTGAGCAATGTTACGTGCCATCGGCCTCTGTCACGGCAACCAATCGCGTGTGAAGGAGGCGTGGCGACGTTTATTTGTTTGCTATGCATATGTCGACCACATCGCAATCCTGACTTAAGTCGTAGTAACCGCACAGTGGCAACCAAGAAGAGTAGGAAATAAACGAGGACAAATATGTTTTTTTCACTCAATTGTAAAAAAAGTGTTATTATTTCAATAAAAATTGCGATTTTATGCTACTATTATTTAAAATTGTCAACAAAGTGAACGAGCAATAGCTGTAGGGTTATATATAAGTACTTTTAACACATATGGTTGACAGAAGGACAACTTAAGGTAATTAATATATTTGGAAGTGGAAATAGGGGCTTTAATAGGATAAAATTGGGCTGATCTAGGTAATATTCATGCTTTGAAATTTTGAACAATTATTGATATTAGATAAAACCCGTATGGAAATTTGTGTACTTTTGCTATTTTCAAATTAAGATATCCTTATATATAATTGGAAAAGATATTAAGGTTTTCAATTGCATAGAGTGCGTCAAAAGAAGTTAAAAACGTTATGGTAACCGTATTTGAAAAAGATTTTATAATTAAATTTAGAGTATCATACTCATTTGCTTATACTGACGAGCAACATTATCACACATAAAATGTCCAAATTAACAAAAAACAAATTTTGTTTCATCAGGATAACATGCAGTGCCACAAGTGTGCTTAGAGAATTGACCTATAAACTGCTGTCTTTCTGATGGTTAGAATATATAAAAAAAACTTTTAAGGCATTATGAAAATTGAAAATTTTCAATTTCATGGTCAGCTAAGTTTTCAAGCTGATACATTACGGTTGACAGCATTTTGATGCATTGTTTCAATTTTAGATCGAAATGCTACAAAATATCTGAAATATTGCCAAAATTAGGAAAATGTTAGTGAAAACAGACATAATAATATTAAGTTTACATGTATATAATATTCATATCTATTTCTTGTATTTTTCCAGATTGTTTAACTCAGTTTAATTGGATTGATATAATACATGCAAATGCTTTTTCAAGTTACTTTTCTAGTAAAAAGCATTAAAAAAGAATTCGAAAAATGACCCTAATACAAGATGATACGTCCCTGTGATAATTGGACATAAAAACTAAACATTTTAATTGTGACAATAAGGGTCGGAAAAAAAGTCGGCTATCTCATTTAACCCCAGTGTGTTGCCTATATATATTTAAATGGTGGCAGATGGATAAACGCCGTTCTTCCCCGCATTGGGAGTTTGCCGCGGAGATAAATTCAAATTTGTAAACTTTTAATCGGTAATTAATTAAAGTTAAAACATTTTATTTTTCCAGGTAATTTAGACATTTCTCTACTAATTAAAACCGGGAGACCGCCGCCCTGGTCACCGGAGGCCTATTAAAATGCAACCGACAACGAAAATGTCATATGTATACCGAGAAAAAATCTCTCTGTGTTTCTCGTTTGCTAATTGGACCTTTCGAACGGGCACGTTCCCAATACTTTTTCCGTTGTTTTGAGTAATATATGAATGGGAAATGCCTTTTTAGTGCTAGTCGAAACTCATTTACAAACAACACGTCTCTTTACCATAGCCTTTTTTACTGAAATGTCCTTATAGAGGTTGCGGTAATACTTTCCAATTTTGGCCTGAGGTTTAGAGATATATTATTGTACTTCCTTAACCAACATCATGAAAAATTTCCCTTAAAATTGTCTTAAATAAACCGAATAGAATGAAAAGAGACTTATATGGTCCCAAGTTAATTTCAGCGCGAAATTTCCTATTTATATGAAACGCCATCGAATTACTAATGTGCCCTTGCGAAACTTAAAGTTAATACGCGGCACAAGTTATTCCATTTAAGTCCCGGAGTGAATCAGTATGGACACGAGCGGAGTGTTAATTTTCTACCCTCGCGAGATCAAAATAGGAAAACATAAATAACTGGTCTCTGCCTTAATGATGTCACGTCCGGAACTCATTATTTCAAGTTGCAACGCTCTTAATATCTTCTGGTCAGCTTGGGACTACTAATCAAACTCATTTTTCAGAATAAATATCGCATGTTTTCTGCCTTTGTCTCGTCTATCTCTCTAAATTATTCTATTTGACATCCCTATCTTAATATGAAAATAAAATTTAATACGAAGTCTTAGGTCGTATGCGACATAGACTACTAAAGGACTCCTTCGGAAGTTGCTTATTACGATAAGATAACACCAGTCCGCCATATACGCTTGTTGATGTATAGTTTTTTACATATTCCCTTGAATAGAGTATCACGTAAAATGTAAGTCGAGTTTCTCGGCATTACATTTGATTATGGAAGAATGTGGTGAATGAACAAACTACACAGGGGTGATTGAACTTAAAACTGAATAAGGCGAATTTTCTAGCGCCAACTATAACATACAATATACACACAACAATAATAGCTTATTCTGAACTAATCCGGATTTTCTTTAAAGGTCATGAATCATATTCGTAGAAAACCCACCTTATAGTTCTGATTTGACTCCTTGATGTCTTCTTATTTTTCGAAGAAAGAATTTTCATCCCAATCAATTTATCAAGATTAACCAAGAGAAAAACCCGCTAAAGTAGATGTGAGGAAAAAATAAAAAAAAACTCTTAAAGTTGCAAAATATCCACAAAGGAGCAACANTATATGTTGTAGTCAAAGCCCGAAGAGCAGTCAAACCTAGGTTTGACTAGTCAATCCTCAGGTTTGACCAAGGCCTTTGGTCAAACTCCGAAATATATTCTTAATTCGGCCTTTGACCAGTCAAACCTAGGAGTGACTAATTCGATCAGTCAAAGGCCAAATATATTTTAGTGAAATTGGCCTTTGACTAGTCAATGCTAGATGTAGTACGAGAATATGTTTGGAATACTAATAAAACAGTAATTTTTAGAAATTAAATGTTTATTGTAACAAAATTATATAAAATTAACTAATTTAGTTTAAAATTAATAATTTACTCTCTTATATTGGTCTTATTTCAGTCGTATCTAGCATTGCATAGTCAAAGGTCGATTCCACTAAAATATATTCCACCTTTGACTGACCGAATCAGGCACTTCTAAGTTTGACTGGTCAAAGGCCGAATTAAGAATATATTTCGGGGTTTGACCAAAGGCCTTGGTTAAACCTGAGGATTGACTAGTCAAACCTAGGTTTGACTGCTCTTCGGGCTTTGACTACAACATATATATACGTATGTAGATCTACATATAATAAACGTTTTTTAATTCAATATGTGTTTGAATAATTTCATCACCATTATGTAAACAATTCGATTATGCGAACCATCTAAATTTTAATTAGTTCACATAATCGAGAATCTACTGTAATATACTATGTGTAAATGAAAATATGTTATATGTTCTTTTACTATGAATTCAAGAGAATAGTTTAAGGAATCGTTTGAGAAGTGGAAATGTATCGTCAACTAGAAAGATACTTTTATTAATTTGTTTGATAATGTTTCATTTCGAGGAAGCATAAGTATTTTTGTTTTCATTTTCTTAAATAAATATAGTATGCAAAGTGTCATCGAAATGTCTGCAAATATTTTAATCGATGGAAGTTAATCATATCATCACATGGAAAGAATAGTGACACAACTCAAAAAATCGCAATTTTTACAAATGAAGTTTAAAATTTGACATTTTTTTATTTCAATTTTTTTAAGTTTATTTATTGTTTTTTAAAAGGAATATTAGCACGAGTCCGAACTCATCAAAATGTCACAGAAGTATCTTACTGTATGTATGTATCATCATACTCACGATAGTAGCACCTTCGCCAGTAATCTGAAAGAACGACACATCTACCATTTCCGAATACAACTGACGAGTTAAACATCTGGAATTATTCCATGATAATAAGTTATTATTTTAGCTATCTGTTGGTATACATAACTTAAACACGCGGATTTTTGAGTTGTATCACTATTCTTCCGGGGTGACGATGTAAGGATGTATTTTCCAAAAAACATTCAAAAAAATAATTTTTTTCGCCTTTGTTTCGGCGTTTATGATGCAGTTGGTATCATCACGTAGTTTGAGAGCACCACATATTTGCAATGTTACTAACGTTGGCAAAAAATCCAAGAATATTTACTACACTTTAATATAGATTCATACTAATTTGCAAATTAACATTTATATAGACGCATATTTTTTAATACTCGATTAACCATTTTTAAAATCTTATTTTAAATTTAATATTAAATTGTAATTTACAAAATGATGTCAAATCAATTTGATCACAATACATAAACGATATTTGTTACAATAAGTGTTCAAAGTACCTACCGTTATTTCCAATACAGATATGAACTCTTCTCAACAGTCAAACAGTTCGGCCTCTGTCATAAGTTTGCCCCGAAAAACTACCGGTATCACCTAAACTCTGCAGAACGGATAGAAACGTACGTTTGTTTATTTCGCGGCGATTCTTTAGAAAAGATATGAGCTTGGCAGACATTTTCGCGAACCGAAACATAACACCTCACAATAGCAGTTAATTCCTAGGAAAATCTTCATTAAGACTTATTATAATACTAATCAGTAAAAAATAATTTGGAAACAAGATAAAAGAGCGTGTCTTTTGTTTAAAGAACTGTCATTCTTGTTACGAGACACACAGTACCACCAACTTAATTTTAAAACAAAAGAAAACAAAAAAATAATAGGTATTTTGAAACGAGCAGTAATTTTCCATAATAGAACCATTGAGCATGCGCAATAAAAAAATTATTTGGAAAACTGCATGTTTTTAGTTACAAAAAAATATGTTTCTTTAATTATTAACAATATCGAAAGGCAAACTAAAATTATTTATAATTAAAAAATCAAGAAAATATGATTTTTGAAATAAATATTTTATTGCGCATGCTTAATGGTTTTATTACTGAAAATTACTGTATATTTGAAAATATCTAATTCTTGTGCAACTTAACAAAAACAACATAAAAGATAGTTTTGGCCTCACTGAAATCGTCTCGAATCAAAGTTTAATTTTAAAAATATGCATACTACAACGCTGTCGATTGATGTATTTACATGTGTTGGCTCGTAAAGCCTGCAACTCCGCGGGACGCCACTCACTAGCTACGCATGCAAGATAAATGTATAATAATTTTCATAACATAAAAAGAGACACATTAAAAAGAATTGTTGATATTTGATGCAATATGTCGGCACAGTGTGCCGTAATGCTCTTCTTATGGCATCAAGGTATACACGGTAGTATAGCTGAGCTAAAGATGCGTCTCCATTTGTAACAAAACATTGTATTGTAACATCAGTCCATATTAAGATATATTCCAGGTCAGTATCAAAATTTTACAGACATTTTTCAAAAGATTGTTATGGCCTTATTAAAGCGAGTTTTTTAAACCAAAAAATCTCCCTCACTCAGGAAATTGCCGAATTTTAGTGGTTTTAATATTCGCAGACATTTTGAATATTTCTGAAAACGTCTACATCGCCAATTCCTCCTAGCATCCATCATATGCGAATATGAACAAATAGTTTACATTAGCTAATACAACAAGAACAATGTTAAATACATTTTTATAGTTAAATTAATTAAATCCAATAACAATAACGTAGGATGCCTACATTACTGTCTGTTTGTTCAAAGGCACTTTTGTAATGAGGAAAATTTCATATATTTTCAAATTGTTTTGTTATTTTTCTCCTTTCATCTTCGCATTTTATCAGCCGAAATAAACGAAATCTTTACATTTGTGTCTGTACCACTTAAAGTAACTTTTTTAGGTTAAAATTCAGTAGCTCAATTTCAAAACTTACAAAGTTCACCCCAAGGTTAACCTGGATTTCAGAAACTTAAGAGAAATTAAATGATAATTTTGTTTCAATGTTTGGCCTGAAATGATATAAAATACTTCTTTAGCGTCTCTTTTACTAAGCGCCACAATTCCGTATATCTGCGTTTAATCCTTTTGAAAAATTTGTTAGTTTACAAAACAGTTTAAAAAAATCTTCGAGTTTTAAAATTAATCTACAGAATTATCATAGTAACGAATGCATAAATTTTCATTTTAAATCGTTTCCTTATAGAAGTTTGTTGAAAGAGTTTGCGAAGTTGGACATGAATCTATTTATTCAGCAGACACAGAAAACAACGATCAGCCATCCAGTATTAAATCCTCTTGTGGTAATGGTTTATAAATATTTTCACACTCTATACTTTACAAGTAAATATTTATGTTTCAGTTTCCCATGCGGATGGCGAGGAGGCTGCAGCGTAAAATTTTTTTAAATCTCCTTGCAAAATAATAGTAAAGAAATACAAAGCAGATAATTGCAGTTAGAGGTAAGCAAAACAAACAACTTCTGTACTGAAAACGTTTTCACAAAAAAATCTGCTAAAGAAAATTTGCAAAAAGACGAACGTTTATTAGACGAACAGTTACTTGCGACGAAACTTTGGGCTTTAACTATCTCTTGCAACACTTGATAAATCAAATTATCAATCTTGTTTATAGGGCAGAAGCAATTAAATTTAACAATCAGATTTATTATGCAGACGGTGTTATATTGAGAATAAAAGGTTCTGACATCGTTAAGTTTCAAAAATTTTATGTCATCAGCGGTCACCTACTATTCTCAATCAGTTAACACAATTTATAACGTAAAAGGCCGAGATATTTTTTGTCATTTATAATCCGTTCAATGAAAGTCATGTTTCCAAACCCAGTAACAATAATGATATCCCCAATCATAACATTCCCTCCATGATGCTTAACTGTTGGATATTTCCCGCATTTACTTTTATAATTTTAATTTTTTTTAATTAATAGTTTTCGGCGTGGTCTTCATCCGTGATAACTATTAAAACGTAATATTTTACGAATGTATTCGAGATGAATGGCCTTCTGTATACAAAATGCTACTTCAGTGGCAACACATGATGTACTCCTTGTCTTTACAATGTTCAAAAATTTTTTGTTATACAAGTTAGCCAGTTATAAAAATAAAAAAAAGGATAAAGTGAAAAACTATTAATTATCTCTATTTGATAGATTTACGAGATATACATATAAGAACATTTACTAAAATATGTTGAGTTTCTTTTATGGTGATTGCTCTTCATATCCCATTGTCTAAAACCGGGTGCTTCCTTTAAAAGAGGAGCATTTTTTACCACAGAACACCCTATAAGACCCCTGGAAGACCGATTTGAGTGTCACCTCCGGAAAATGCAGATTCATCCATAGTTTGATATTATCGGGCAGTCGAACCGCCAAACACTATTTGTTTATCTGCTATAGACTACCCATTATAGCTATGACTAGTAATCTTAGTACTGTATAATCGCCGAAATTCTTGATATTTCAAATAAAGGGGGTTTATCATGTTGTTTATGTTAATATGTGTATTATGTATGTAAAAATTTCATACAAGTGGCTGCTCAAATACCTCAAGGTAGGTTAGAAGCAAAGGTAAGTGGAAACGTGCATAATATTATGTTTCTACTATCATTAAGTGAAACATTGCGCTCAAACACTGCTAGAGTTAAATGCCATCCAAATTATGTGAAAAGAATTTTCACTTCGAATAAAATCTGAAATATTTTTAATGAATCAGAGAGTGAACAATAATTAATGGAACGCAAGAATTTTGAATCTCTAAAACCCAAGAAATATTGCGTTCAGAACCTGTTGAAAGTCATTGCTACATTTTTTTGGAATAATCATGGGATAATCTTCATCCGCTACTTGGAAATTTGAAAAACTCTCACGCGAAAGCATTATTAACAAAGCTGCGCATGTTAATAAAGGAAAAACAAAAACAAAAAATTGTTTTTGTAGCAAAATGGAATGCCAGCACAGAAGTTGAGCATTGCAAAAAATGACCTTTGTGATTAGCGGTTCGAATTGGTGGGACTACCATCTTATTCACTGGATTTTGTTCTCTTGAACTATTTTCTCTCTCTTCAACTAATGAAAAATTAAAAAGTCAAATGTTCTCTTCCATCGATGGCTTGAAGAAGGTTACGATAAAATGGTTTACAGATCAAAAGAATTTAGCATGTTTAGAGGCATCCTGGCTCGCTGTAGAAATCATGTTGAATTGAATGCTGTAATAATAACCAACTTAAGGTATTTACATCAGATAACCTGGAATACCAAGACCATTGTGAGCCTGAACCACGACCTTTTGTGATAAATTTTATTCAAATATTTTTTTAGCAAAAACGGAACACCTTTGAGTAATAAAGGCAATTTGAGTTATAAAAAAGATTATTTCTTATTTCATATGAATACAGTAGGCTCTTATTATAATGAACGCCATTAATAGTGAACCCGTCCATATAGTGAACAAAATTTTATATTAAGTATTCTGTAGAGTGACCAAGGAGCGTGCAGTAATTAGTTCAGTATATCGAGAGTCTACTGTATTTTTGAATTTTTATATTCTATGCATTAGATGATAAAATAATTAATAGGCTTCCTCATATCTAAACCTAACCATGTCTAACAATAAGATATTTTAATTTAAAATTCACTATTTATTATTTAAAACTGATAACCAAAAATATTAAACTGACAATTGAATTGGTTACTACTAAAACCCCCTAACAATTAGTCAATTTTTTGGACTAAATTGAGTTTTATACAAAAATTGATCAATTTATTATATTTACATTATAAGTAATAACATACCAACTTACATTATTTAGTGCAAGAACGACTGACTTAAGGGGTTTTAGCACTAAATAACAGTAATCTAACAATTTGTTATTTTGTTTATCTAATAATTTGATTAATATTAAAATGGAAGAAATTGAACCCAATCCAAAAAAAACGTAAAGATATTCGTCACGATTTGGATTATAAAAGAATATTACCGAAATGAAAAGTCAAAATTCTTTTAGACTTTATTTTTTCTAAAATTGTAAGTTTTTAATTTTTTTCTTTAAAGTAATAAAGAAATGCTTTTTAAATATCTTTAAAATAAAATAATAGTTATTTATGTAATAAGTGTGTAAAGGGATGTTTTATGGCATGAGCTCAACAACAGCAAAACAGCTCCGAGCAAATGACATAAAACATTTTTACTCACGTATTGCATACAATATTTTTTCTACAGCGGAAATTTTAAGAAAAAACTTTTTTCGACATTGACAGATATCAAAACAGTACTCTCAAAATGGCTTTGATATTTTGCACTTGCGCACTGTGAATTTACTTTACGCACGCTAAACCAGTTTACACTAGTTTTATAATTCAGCATGGATAAAGAAGCACTTTTGACATGGTTAGCAATGTATAAAATGACGTTTTATACCCGTCTGTAGAAAAATATGCTTATTTGATGTACATATATGTTTACCAAACGTTTGTTTTTCGTTCCTGAAAAGTGAATATAAATGACTTTGGGGGTTTTAGCAATAACTGATTCAATTATATTTATATATTTTGCCACAATTCAGCAGATATTTCAAATTATTAGTAGCCAATATTAAAAAATCGCAAATTAAAAAAATTGTATAATTGGTATATTATAAATATGCAAATCTGCCAAATTTTATTAAAATTGACAAATCAATTTCAAAAATATAACAGTTTATTATATTTAATCATTTTTCTTAGTAAATTTACACTAGGAAACTATGTATAAAATCCATGAAACATAATAACTCTTAAGATGCATAAGTAGCAGAATTGCCCATTTTGCACGACATCATGACTAAGAAAAACACGATCGATTGGTACTGATGGAATAGTTCCAATAACGCAAATAGTACCCGGCCTCGTTAATTTGTATTTATTTATTTTATCTGAAAGCTTTTTCTTTATTCCGACTCGAGAATCGATAAAAATGTATTTGCATTTAAAATTGTCGTATCCACTAAAACTGTTAGAGTTATTTCCAAGTACTATCGGGAATTAATTATGTCCAAGTACGTTCTCGATTTTCGGTCTCAAAAACCTGTCGACAGTTACATCTCCCTGTAGAATATCTCGTGTGTTGTTTGGGTCTCGTCCTAAACGATATTCAATATCAAGTCGATGTTGCATCTTTTCGCATCAAGGATTCGGTATCTGAAATACGAACTACATGTATTGAATGTTGAGAACGTAGCTAAAGGAGAGATAAATTAATAGTCCTCGGCTATTGAATTGCGAAGATATTAGATTTTATATCTGCTCTTTCAGAGAAACCATATTCATAAACGTTATTCCGTTGATGGGTATGAGCTAGGAATTAATACGAAACCTCCGCAATACGTGATTGATTCCTAGTTTCTCTGATGCCATCTTATTTTTAACGGTAATATGGTTTTTTTCTCACTTTTCTTGTGTATTTAGCTTGGGCTTAATGAATTTTTCTGTATTTACTTAGTAAAATATGTTTTCGAACAAAAAAATGACAAGTTCAAGCGAACAAAGTATAAGGTTATACTTAAAGAAATATATTCTGACTTAAATTTCAAAACTAATTGTAAGATGATGTCACCAACGATAATAATTCAAAAATTGACGAGATCTCTAATTACTGATCTTAGAGTATAGTTTTTTGCATGGGACAATTTTTAAGAACCTGCCTTATTATAGGTAGCGCTCTAAACCCTGGTCTACACAAAATGTTTTCTCCATAATTCCACCTGATTTAAAAAGATTAAGCAAAAACGTTTGAGTGATCTATATAAATTTTCGTTTATTCATTCTGAAATAAAAGAAGAAGAAGAATGAAAAAATGGAAGAGGATTTATTAGTTACTGTGTCCAAAAATTGAAAAAAAAAATACAAATTCGACACGTTGTTCTCAGTGGTCTCGAGAGGCGTTAATGAACAGAGGAACGTTCACCCAGTTTCCAAGAATACTACAACTACAATGATTCGATTAATAAAATTACTTTCGTATGTACATAGACACGTATTATAAATTGTTAACACTCGTAATTCCAGAAGTAGAAAACGCTGCTTTAAGAACAGTTAACAGACCCCATGAGAAACATGCCGCAACATTAAAATCTTCGAAAGAAATAGAAACTTCTAAATTCTCGCTGTTTCCATGGCTGTCGAATGTGCGTACAAAATAGCCTAAGATAACGTCCCATTGCATTACAATAATGAAGTTTGAGCGACAAGACTGTCACCCATCCACATGCATAGATTTGTCTAATTTCTTGTTTATACACAAAGTTCCACTCCATCGGTCTTTTACAAGTTTGGCAAATCTTATTCAGTTTATGTGTCATAGTAACTTCATCGAATGTCTTTCTATGGAAAGACTAATCATTTCATGCACAGTCTGTTTTTAAAACAAAATGCTCGATTTTGCATTTTTTTATTTAATCATTTCGTGCCACCAGCTGATTTAACACAATTTGCTTATATTTTCGCACGGCAAGTATAGATAAATAGATAAAATGTAAAAAAGATCATGCATAGATTATTAATCAGTACCCAATTAAGGTACGTTAAGGTATGAATTGGTTTGGCAAAAATAAAGGAAAAAAATGGCCATGAAAGATTTAGAACGCATGCACAAAGCCAATAAATTTGATATTTTATGATAAGCATGCGTCCGTTCTTGTACACTATGCAGAGAGAAGATTAAGACAGACGGTGATGAATCAACTAAAGACACGAAACAACTAAATGAATAAGTGGGTGTATTGATAATATTGCATAAATCGACAGTTCAGAATATGCCTAGGCTTTTTGTGAAAAGATAGATTTCAGTAAGCGATTACGACACATGCAAAACCAATAATTCATCGTCTATACGTAACGATTTGATAGACTTTAGATTGATCACACAAGATCTAGGATAAAACATTACGTGTAGACCAAGCTTACCTTTAAAATTTGAAATGGATACCTCTCTATTTTTTTTTAATTCCTATTTCTCCATACAATTTTAGATGCTGTAAGTTGTTGTTGGAAAGTAACTTCCTGCATGCTATAAGTATGAAAAACATGTAAATCCACTACAAACTACTTGTTCTTTCAATGAGAGGTTCAACTAGAGGCATTTATGCAAGAAAAACAATATGTATCTAGGGAGAACTTAATAAAAAAGTAAATAGAACTCTAAGTGAAGTAACTAAAACAGAAATATAATCTATACGCAATAAATTCAAGATCACGCAGAAAAGTAGCATCTATTTATGGGTTTACGAGTACTAACTATTTAGAGAACTCTTCAAATAAATATATTCTATTTTAAGGAGTTCCACAGACTTGCATTTTTGTTTGAAAAACAAGTCGATTCAAAAAATTTTAAATGCAAAGTTACCCTCAGAACGTGATATACCTATGTATGTATGTATGTATATTACAAAGAAATGATCTAAGAAGAAAAGTGTTCTTTTTTTTTCATATTGACCTATTAAAAGAACCGAAATTGAAATCTGGAAAACCAATGCGAACTACACAGAAAACAAGTAAAAAGGCGTAAGAGCTATACAACTGCCAAATCCATCCTTTCAAAACATACTTGCACCATACACTTCAGACTTAATAAACTCCTGGACAAAATTAATGCACTACTTGAAAATTCATTAAATTTTAATTCCGTATATGTATTTTTCCAATAAATAGACGGATCAGAACGATTTTTTCATCATTTGTAGCTCTGTTATGGGTGAATTTCTTGTAGCGAGGAAATGTTCAAAAAATGAAATTAATATAGTTATTATACAGGTTGTATAACTTTTTCATCAAAGTTTAAAAGCACTTGTGGGAAATACTAAATAACTTAAGCATATGAAAACTATACAGTGACGTGGTCTTGTGTCTCCTCAGAATTTTGTTTTTTTAATCATTAACTTTCTAGGGTCCTTCCAGAGATATTCAATTTTTCAACACATCTTGCATTTTTCCACATGAAGTTTATTAAACTGCCGGACAAAATTAACGCAAAATTATCATTGTTTGTATTCACTGGACACATGGTAACCTATCTAATAATGTAATAATGTAATTCACTGTATAGTTTTTATATACTTGAGTATATTTCCCATAAGCGCCTTTAAACTTTGATGAAAAACATGACTCTTTATATGTTAATTTCATTTTTTGGGCATTTCCTTGCTACAGGAAATTCAGCTATAACAGAGCTACAAATGATGAATTCTGATCCGGCTATTTACGGGCAAATATACGGAATCAAAATTAAATGAACAAATTCAACAGATTTGAGGCAATCATCGCAAAAAAGGACTGACTAATAAATTTCGAGTATTGTACAAAGACACAAGAAAATACGTAAAAAACAAAATATACTTCAAATACTTAGAGATATATCTTTAACATTTGAGTGCTTCAAAAACCAAGGAACTAGAAATTAGTGATTCTAGTATTATTTATTAAAAAATTTGAAAAGAAAAAAATACCTTAGTATTTATATCTCCATAATTTGATCAGTGGACTTAGGATTTTTTGTTGTAACCGCCTTTTCATAACGCTGCACTTGATTGTTTCCATTGATTTTGCTCAGTAATGAATACATATGTATAACCATCGCATAGTTTAGTTTTTCATCATTTTTTTATTCGGACTAACTTTATTATCGAACCAAGAAGGCGAACCCATTCCTGTAAATAAATTTTGATTACAAAAAAAAATCATATGTAAAACACATTATACACGTGACAATTTATCATACTGCACGTCAAACTGTAGATCATAGAGAAAATTGTATGATTAGAAGTACTGCTATTTTTTCGAACAACTACATATCTCAAATTATTTAGATTGCCTACACACTCAACAATTTCTGGTTATTGCGGAAGTCTCGACCGATGTCGTACTTCATGCAGTATGATAAATCGTTGTGTATAAGATGTTTTAGTTAAAAAATTCTCCACAGGTTTTTGGAGAGAAACCAATAAGTATAATAATAGGAAAATTATATTATATAGAATGCATAATAACAAATGAAAAATGGTTGATTTAGGTAGTCGGTTCGGCACGCTTCTATTAACGCTCAAAAAAACTCAAAACAATTTATTGCTTTGATCGATTTCTAAATTAAGTTCTATCATACGCGTCTGCATAAAAATGAACTCAGGACCAGGTGAACAAACGATAGGTTGAAACTTAAAAAGAGATTCTCCTCGGGACACTCGAAATCGAATAAATTCCATCAATTTCGGTTCTGATTTAAGTCCCAAAATTACGGAATTCCAAATAATTGCGAGATCATCGGCATGATCCACAGGAGAAAATCGAGACTCAAAGAACAAGAAGAATACCTGGTCGGGATCTTTTCGGCGGTCGCGGCTTTTTTGTTCACCGTCTAGGCCCTGTCACCTATCAATCAAGGCGCGGTGCGACCACTTTTTGTCAACCCCTCATACGGTGAAGGCAGATTGCGACCTGCGAATATTTAAAATAGCCGACGACGACTCGGTGCATATCAAATAGCCCATAGTAAGGGATACTCGGTGTTTGTGGATGAATGCCCGATCCCCGGACCGGATTCTTATTTAATTCGGTTTTTGCATACTCGATACAAACCGATCAAAAGGACATAATAAGAAGCGAATGTCAAAATGCGAATTCTTAAATTCTATTACCAGCAACAATATAGCCAATTTCGTTCATCTCTTTTAATTTATACTAATCCTTATTATCTAACTTAACAGTAGGTGGCCATTTTCATTCAAATTTGTCAGTTATACTAGATTTTCCAACCTATAATAACCATAAAAAAAAATTATAAAAATTTAATGTAAAAAATATTTTTTTATAATCAAAAATCCGGTTTTTTATGTTAAAAATTTGACTTATAGTGAATGTCCTCAAATCATATTTTTACTTGAAAATGGTTGAGGTTACTTGAGAATAGCTTGCAGGTTTAGTGTGGCCCATATATAGATTTCCTGAATGTTGCAATGGTAGACTGACTCGGCATCATGACAGAAAATTTGGACAAGAAAAAATCTGCTACAACACCGACCCAAGATTCTCTTGTTAAGGTTTTCCGTCTTGAGGCAACAATTTGTGATAAAAGGAATTTTGTCTGCGCGTTTTTCGGTTACGCCTGAATTGCGCGCAATGCGTAATTATGCGTGCGATTTTTGTGCAGAATAGTGCTAAGGCTTGTTCTTTTCCATTTAATCTGAAAGATTAGAAAATACCTCAACCAATTGTTTTCAATTTTTTTCTATTTAAAATCCTCATTGAATATTTATACTATATGTATAGTGTATTATATGATCCCATATTTTAAGTTACCAGCCTCTTCTCAACAATGTAATAATTCAATTTAAAAATTGTCACGGCCCATTTTTAAAAAATCCTTCTGCAAACAATCAAACTATAACTGGGTGCAATAATGATTCTTGCATGATTGCATCTTTACGCAATATATGAATATTTTGTAGCTCATGATGGTGTTACTCAAATCGTCTCATCTGGACAGAAATGTTAACAACGACTCGATACAATGATAAGCTAAACTCATATTCCACCAGTTCGAATACTAAACGACAAGACTTAATTATTTACTGCAACACACGACTTGTGCTGACATAACATTTCATGGAGACCATTCCATATCTTTTTTCCACAATTAAGGGGGTCAGAAGTCAAGGGGTCCAAGTCGACTTTTCTTCGAAATTAAATTAAATGCAGAAATTAAAACTTTAAATATTTTTTACATTTACTTAGTGCTGCAGAGATTCAAGTATAAAATAAGGGTTAATGCTAGTATTTATCGGTTAGAAGTTTTTTACTCACTGTATTTTTATTTTTTTTGAGGAAAATTAAATTAAAATATCTCAATTTATACGTTTTAATACTTGGACCCCTTGGCTTCTGACCCCTGAATTGTTTTCTGTGAATCTTGGTTAATAATACTGAGTAATACCTTTCTGAAATAGTTTTCCCGTTGTTCTAATAAAGGCTATAAAAAGATATGATGACTATCCAAAGAAATTATGTCAAGGACTTTTTTTGTAACATTTTAGAACGCGAAACTTCTTTAATCTTTTAGATTCAAAATGTTCCATTCCATTAATTGCTGTTTAATCTCTTGATTATAAAAATGTACTCATTGTCAGATTACAACTAAAATTCGAAAATTTTGAATCTCTTTCCATTCTAATACACTTTTAGCGCGATCTTTCCATTCGTTATAAACATTTGATTTACATTAAGGTATTTCTATCTATTGCCCAAAAAATTGTTTCTCACATAAAATGGAATTAACAATGTAATGGATGCGTTGAAATAAAATATTCAAGGACTCAGCCATTTTCAGTTGTAACGTTTTGATAATTCAAATGATGGATTGAAGTGATGTGTTCTTAACTTGATACCTCAATATGTAGGTATTCCAAATCTCTAGTCAACTTGAGTAGATTTAAAAATAAACACTCAATTTTTGATAGTGGAATATGAAAACCAATCTATCCGAAAGGTACTCTTCGTACAGGAATATTTTTGTTCAACTCCTTACCTTTATAACCATCAGGTACTTAATGATTCATTTTGTGACCATTTCCATGTTATGTTTCTATAAGAATAAGATTCTTCCGTTTTCATGAGGATTGTGTATGTGCTAGTGGTACTTATAATAGCAACTATCATAAACAATATCTTCTCCTTTTGATGAATATTAATAGCTTCCATGATTAACAATTTCACTAATGACAGCACCTGCCACTACAATTAGCTCTGAAAATGCCATATTACTAATTAACGATACTGTCACAATAATTTTTTACGTGTAGGCATCATACTTTCATGACAAGATCATTGAGGTAACTCTCACGAAAGTAATATCTATGAGTGAAAACGAACCTTTAATTATTGCTTGGAACTGTTTAAAGTTATTAATATGAAACTTTGCAAATGACACTTCCAATATATTAGAATTTCAGTTGTTTTGTTGTAATTTAAATAGTGAAAGTCAACTAAAATTAAATAAACATATCAATGCCCCCTCGTAATATATTTTAAAACATATTTTTGTTTTAGAAACATTTTCTCTTGTGTTAGGTTTACTAATAATTGGCCGTTTCGAACTCATTGAAATACCTACTGCTTGAATGATTTATTTAACCATACAAGTAGCTTAAAGGGATCGATTAATAATAAACGGACGGTAGTCACAAACAGTTAGATCTGTCAATGATCGAAGGCGGTTAAATACATGTTTTGCATACTATGCGGGCGCAATTGGCCTTATCCGTTTATAATTATATAATTCCCTTATGAACAGACTGTTCAGCGGAAATTTATTAGCATTGTTTTGTTGAAATTTATCGATTATAGACCGGGGCTTTCGATCATAGTAATTTTCTTATTTGGTCCGAATAATTATACATTTAAACACTGTGACCGATGAATGTCGTTTTCCTTAGCATAGGTATGTTTGCAATTGGCCCGAATTGGAGACACATTATCGGTCTGGTAGATGTCGATTGTCTTTTACATAACGTCCCATGAATGCTAAATAACTCGACTTAACGAGGAAAATCATCGGGCCCAATAAAAGGAATGAATCTCACCGCTGGTCAGCAGTACACTGTCTCCCGGGATTTAATTCGACGACGAGTTTCCAACTCTAAAAACTTCCAGTTCTTCGTCTCGTTTGGTTTAAGAATGGAGAGAAACGTGCGTACCAGAAATTCAAACTCGACGATATCGAAGAAGAAGAGTTTTTTTATCCACTGTTCGAGTCCCCGTCGTCCGAGTTTAATAATGTTTCACACTGAATGCGATTCGGTTTTATGTTTCTTTGTGCACTTACGGAATTTATTAATTAATTCTACGATTACGACTTCTCGATATTGTGCTGTCGCTTGTAATTCCTTCTCGAATTGGTCGACATAGATGACAATGATGATGGCGGCCTGGCATTAATTGAAATTGGATTTTGTCGACGTGTAATGATTGTTTTAATTATTTGTCAGGCGTTTGTTAGATTTTTCTTAGTGGTTTTCGCCTTATTTTCTTGTACAAAATTGACGAGTCTAATTTCAACATCGTACTGAAAAAAAGAATATAAGAAGATTTGATCATGAAGCTCTCCAAAATTTAAAATGATTGATATCTAACTATTGATTAAAAATATGCTGGTAATGCATTTGTTATTTACTGTGTGGTGATAATGAATGAAAACGGTATACAAAAACATCTACTATCTTCATTAGTATCAAAGTTGTACATAAAGTGAAGTTTCCCGGAAAAATCAGTACCGAATGAATATTGGTTATTACATACAAATGAAGGTAATAAAAGTCTAGCAGTATGTGTAGGATGTACGGACATGGTGTCAATAAAACTAAAGTTGAAGAATGCAAAGGTTCCAGAACAGATCGGACAAACAATACTGCGAAAAATAATGGTAACTGAAAGTTCCAAAAGCCAGAATTATAGAACCATGATTCAATCGCTGTTTGACTAAATTTAATTTAAGAATGTATATGATAGCATTGACAAAAATTGTGAATGAAATTCTTGAGACGTAAATCTTGTTGGGCTTAAGCAGACAATGAAAACTTATTTCAGATTTATAATAAAATTAGTTAAGAGCATTAAAGACCATTGAGAATGATATCAGGACACTTGGAACAGAGTTGTTTGGTCCAACGAAACTCAATTCAAAGGGCAGGTACATAGAAAATGATCATAATAGAATTTTTGGGACTTAAAGGGAAGAATATCAAGCCGATTGTTTAGGTTTAAGGACAAAATTTACGGCACCGTTGATGATATGAGGTCTATGCCGATAAAAGATATTAGGAAGTTACATATTCTGGAATTGCTTGTGAGGCTATTTAACTCTTACAAGGTATAGGTGTAAGGGTTAAATAGCCTCACAAGCTTACAGGTGTATAGTCACGTTTAAAAACGAAGTAAATTACATTACATTTTCTTTCCAGAAATGCAAATTCCTTTTTAGAAATACAACATATTAAGTTTACCGAAAAATTCTTTCCGTTCGAAAAGTGTATGAAAATAATACATTTTTAAAATATATTATTTTTTTAAAAATGTCTTATCTTTAGAGGCCAAGAATTTAAATAGTGCTTGGTTAACACTTGCTTCAGTTTTTAGTTTTTTTCTTTTCAAAAATTTTTTATGGCGAGAAACAAGTGATAATCGACAGGTGACAAATCCGGGGAGTATGGTAGATGTAATGGAATTTTTAGCTTAGCTCTGCAATTTTCAGACAAGTTGTCAAAGCACGTGACCTGACATTTTTATGATGCAGTATAATTTACTTCTAATTGAACATCATCGGCCTCTTTTCTTTGACTACTTTGTTTAAATCATTCATTTGTTGAGAGTATTTATTTGAATTGAGCTTTTCGTTAAGTTTCAAAAACTAAGAGTCCATTAGTAAATTACAGAGTTATAAATGAACTTTATCAGGAACAATATTTACATGCATTTCACTTAATAATGACTTGAGACACATTTGTTTAAGTTAGTTTGAAAGAACACATGTGTATAAATACTATAAAAAAGAAAGACACTCAAATGAACACATGCAGGTGTATTAAAACTGGGGAAAAACATCGAAGAGAACTTCCGGTTGATTCAATACCATATTACCTACTCTATGTAAGCAGCAGATAAAGATTGACTTGCTTAGGATACGTGAGCCTCTGAGCCCACCTATTAAGAATTTAAAAAATGTAGTATTCAAAAAGTACACCACATGGGTATCGTTGGAAAACGTTTACTTGCAGTAGAAATTGAACAAGACTTGAAAACTATGAAAAAAAAGGATTCTCATTTCTGAGACTCAGAAAGCTTACTTGTGATGAAACTTGCTGATGTGTCCCAAATTTTGTTCCAGAAAAAAAGCTAACAAATTTAGAATAAATATATATAAATCATCCAAAGCAAAATCTTTTTCTGGGTTATGTTAAATGCTGATCTAGTGAAATTCGGAGATATATTTGAGTTACTATCGACATTTAGACCCTTTACTTTTGGTCATTTTCAGAATGATATAATTATAGTATCCGAGTTTCGCAAGATCAACATCCAACATAACACAGAAAAAGATTATCAAATAAGTTAGGTCGCAAAACGTAACAAAAAGAAGGTAAAAGCGAAAGTCGTTCCTCACAATTTGGAAGAGTTAAAATATCATTCAACACAAATGTGGAATGATCCAAATCAAATTATTCGAATGCATATTTTGAGTTTAAATCCACGGTGCAAGAATGTCATTTACAACAAAGGAGGGAATATTCGATACAGACGTATTCAAAATTGCGACTGAAAAAACGTTTATCCTAATTTTAGAAAATTTGCTATTTTTAATTTGTATTAATTATTAGCGTCAGATTGTCACAGAGCAGTTTTATTGTAAAACTTTAAGTTGTAAGTCATCTCATTATCTAAAATGTAAAAGTAAAATAATCGAAATTATTTTGGTGGTACATTAATTTCTTGGAGTAGTGTATTATTTTGTATGATTTTTTGACACAATATGGAACCATTAATGCTTCCTGTAAAAATTAAACTTGTTCTATACAAAAATGGAAGCAAACCGTTTAGCAAAAGTGTCATTTTTCTTCATGACATGACGGTCTACCTATTGCATAACTGACTAAACATTTGTTAACCAAACTGAATCAGGAGCCACTTCCCAATTTATCCTAGGATATCGATTTATTCCATGTGATTTTCATTTCATTTACACATATACACACACAGAATTGTGTACACAACTGCCCAGATTAACAGCCAAAAACATTCTATAAAGGAAGGGTTATGAAGCTCCCATGAAAAATGGTAAAGATGTATAGAGCTGCAAGGAAAATAAGTTATTTTATAATATGTGCGTTTCGTTTAAATAAAACATAATTCCTGTTAATATTTGAACATATTTTGTAAATATAATATTATGATGCTTCTTCAGTTCTAAACTGTTAAATTCGTTCAAAGCATTCAACAAAAATTTCTAAAGACCTGAGTAATCACATAAAATAGTCATTCATCCTAATGATGGTATCTGCACAGCGACCACCCGAGATATAAGCAGTCAATTAAACTCATACCAACACGCCCAGGGCGACAAGGGCCATGCCATAATAACCGAAGTTCCCATATGTAAATCCAGGTCGTACCTCACGTCTCGAGTTAAAATTTGAAAAACCGATAGCGATTTTTACCAGCCGTCAGTGTCTTATCGGAACGAAACGGCCATTCCACCTTCATTAATCCAATATTGATGTAGCAGTATTAAAATTATAGTCCAAGAGATACTTCTAGTAATGTTCCTGCGAAGAGCGAGGGCCACGCTTATATATTATTACCAGCTACAGCTAATTATTGTTCGGACCAGACTCCAACGTATTCTGCTTCATTATTATGCCTTCAGATGTAAATTACTTTCTTTAGACGAGAGGTTTAAGCTAAGAAATTTTCATAAATAGGTCCTCTTTTTACTTTATTGTTAGGTATTAATCGATAGTATTAATATTCAAAAGTGTTACAGCGTAATTACGCACAAATGACCTTTCGTTTAAAAAAGTTTCAGTTGAAAGAACTCGTCTTTATAAAAGTACTATCAACTAGTCTAATATAGGAGAATCTGGTATATTCGTAATTCAAGCGGGCACGCCGCCAATACACCTTCAGATTTATTTAATAGATATTCAAAATGTTATACGGTGTTTTGCTTCTGCAGTTATTTTATTTATGGCTACTTCATGACTCCGATATTTCCTCTTTAATCACTGGTGTTGCCCATTTGGATTTATCGTTGCCTTCAGTGCATAAGCAAATTTTTATTCAACTATACAACGAAGAGTGGTGTGTTGCCAAAGGTGAAATCTATGATAATTATAGTACAAAGAAGTTAAAAGTTTCGGCTATTCATGTTAATGACAAATAAAAGAAGTACTGGAAAATGGAAAGAAATGAAAATTCCTTGTATAATGATTTTTTGAAGATAGCATATGCAAACAAACAACATTTAGGGTTTTGTTATTCCAAGCAACTCATTAAATCAGTAACCATAGGAAAATTTCAGAAACTGAATTAACATTTAAACAACTTAAGTATTTTAGGATCCAGTTTTGGCGAATCATTGATACCAGAAGACGGACAACATAAAATTTTGATAATAATGTAAGAAAACTGTAATAAAGTACGTTGTGTTCTGATTCCCAATTGGATATCAGTTTCTCGAGTAAATTCAAGAATTTTGCAACATTAATGCAGACTTAGAGAAAAGATTCATTTTATTTATCGTGAAGCTACATTTATCAATATGTAAACCCAATTGGAAGGATTATCAATATTGAGTTACTTAGAATCCTCTGAGGTTATGATATTTTATAACCAACATCTTCAAAAAATGAATGTTTGGTATGTCATAATAACTGACAGAATTTTTGGCCTTTATTCATTTGACCTATTTGAAGAATAGTATTTATACTTTTTATCTATCATTTTTATTTAGTTTATATTCATGTATACCTAAACTCGATTACGAGTGTTGTATGAAAACTGCTTGGTCTCAACAAGAAACAAAAAACATTTCTTTGAATAAAATTAATTAAATTTTTAAACGTAAAAACGATAGAAACGTTTTTTATCTTCTGAATCCTATCTAAAAGTTAAGATTTACTCCCTCACTTTCCCAGAATGAGCGTTTGTTGAATGGAAAACCTGTTTGCACTTTTTTGTAGTGTCTGGTGTGTTGTGATGAATCCATGTTTCATCAAAAGTTGTAAATTAACACAAAAAACTGTTCGGATTGCGCTTTAATATCCTCAAACATTCTTTTAAAGTTGACACACGTGTCTGTTATGGTCAATTATGAGCATTCGCGGCACCTATCTTGAGGAAAGCTTTCTCGTATCTCATATCCTCTTCTGCATCCGTTCAATTGAGATGTCCACAACCTCAGCAATCTGACCCACTTTCACTCTCCGATCATTTATCACCGATTGTATAAAATAAAACTGATGCGGCGACCTTATTTCAATGACCTGAGCGTAGGTGGTTCAATATTTTATGGTCAAAAACGAAGATGCAGAATCCCCATAAACCACAGTTTCATCTCGTTTTAATTTCTCTGTTCGAGATTCCATTTTTTCCATTGTTGTAAAATTTCAAAAGTTGTTCCATTTAAATGACTATTACTCATAACTAAAGGATGTATCAATTTCAAATTTTCACAGGTTTTTTATAAAAGATTCCATTAAAGAAGAGTAGAGAGCTATTTTAATGGCATTTCCAGTTCTTCCTTGTATTTTTCGTACAACTATGATAATTTATTATTTTAAATTGGGCCCCCTCTTCATTAAGAACTCCTGTGCGAACCTAATTAAACGAAATATACCTAAATCGTTATTATGCCAAGGAAAAGTAAAAAATTCCATCTTCACCTTTCTATTAGCATTCAAAAAGTTGAGGTCGATTGAAAATGAAGATGCCATAATTAAAAAGTAAATAGAAAAAATATTTTGGGAAGCTTTTGGAACAGAATGGTTAGGATTCTTCTAAAAATACCTATTTGTTCCTGATACATCTACGCAAAGGAGATCGACCATTATCATCTAGCGGAAATGGAAGTTTTTGTAAATTTCTGGAGACATTTTCGAATTCAATTTTCATTTTCATTTTCTATACTTGATGTTGACATTAGGTGTCATTGTTGTTGGTAAACTTTGTGAATTGGAGTTTGAATTCGTGGAATACCTCTTTCAAAATATTAGCTTTTTCTTTAGAAGGTAGAAAATTTTCTTCCAATGAGTACATTATTGGTGTCGTGAATTGTTGACATGCAGATCTGAAGGATTTTTTTTTTGCAAGCATGCTGCAAAAGTTTTGTTAAGTCTAAATTAAAATGTGTTAATATTCAGGGAAATTACATAAAAAAAAAATTTTTTAATTCGGAAGTGATTGTATGTGTCTTCTACATTAGGCTAATAAGATCTCAATGCCTCCTCGTAATATCCTCTGAATTCAGTTAAAAAATGCCAGTGGATGCCTAAAATGATTCTATAATAACATCAATGTTTGATTCTCATCCCCTTTTACATAAAATAGTTGTCCTTAAAAAAAAGACTAACTAATAATGGACTCGTAAATTTCTAAATTTGAATTGTAAAATGACAAGATGACGGGAGAACAAAAAAAATGTCTACAATGGCCGTTCAGTTGCAAATTATAACGCGAAATGTACGCCAGTTTTTGCGTTGATGTCGGCCGCTTTGAGCCACTTGCATACATATCTACCAACATTTAAATAATTTATATGTATGTACGCATTGGCGAGTGACTTTTTCAATTGTGCCGCGAACAATGCGTCGGACGAGGACGGAAACTGGCTCCGGATGATCTGTTTTACAGTGGCGTGGTCCTCCTTACACAAAAACTGCATCTCTCTCTGACTGCAGTCTATTACAAAGAAAAACATTTTTTTTCCATTTTAAATTCAAAAATGAAACTCACAAAATTTGAAGATGTTAGAATAAAATTTAATTTGAATTGAAAAAAATATGGTAAACGCACGTCACTGGAGAATAATAATTCGATGACAAAAAACTTAACCTCGTATCATATAAAAGTAAAGGAAAAAAAATTGAAGAAGAAGAAGAAAGAATCGAAGAAAATAAGGTAAAAAGCTGAAAATTTTTCAAGGCAAAAAACTGAAACGTTTGTGAGAACCGCACGTTCGCTTTATTTGTACTTTAATTAAAATCAACCGAAAGTCGCATGTTATCGAATCAGGAACGAACGGAGGCCGTTTTAATAACTACGGAACAATCGCGTCGGCATTTGTAACGAGAATTTCCCGATTTTATTTTTTTACAGATATTTTCTTTGATGTTCAAAATAAACTGAGAGAGAAAGAGAGAGAAATAAAAAAATAGTGGTCGCCGAACGCACCCAGGCATTGTTAAATATTTATGAAAATATAATTCAACGGATCTTTCGTCTCTCATAACTTGTTGTCATTCAGCAAGTTTTTATACTCATCGCATCTTGAAGAATCATTATAATGAGCCGCGATTATACAATTAAATAAACATAAGGACTACCATTTCGAATTCGAAATTAGTTTTTTACCCGCGAATTTGTGTTTCAGAAATTTTAATTAAGAAAAATATTGCTTTATGGTAATCGGAGGAAACTGTTAATTCAAGAAAATAACCACAAGGTCCGTAAAGAACATGTATGTTTTAGCCAATAAAGGAAATCTCATTTAGTTATGAGTTAACTGAAATTGAAAGGTATCGTCGAATAATTGAATAGGAATAGCAAGGAGCCAAACAGTAGACAATACCAACTGTCCATGCTATTAAATGAGAATATTATTCTCAACAGTGAAATAATGGTTTCTAATGTGGCAACCATATTAGTGCCAATGACATGGTTAGAAAACCATAATAAAATTAAATGACTTGTGGTGGGTTGGTTGCAGGCGGGCATGTTTCACTAAACTTATTTATGTAAGCAGCATTGTAATAGCACCAACATACACATTGGCTCCAATAAAAATTAACTGCGATATTAGTTTCTTTAATTGCCACTTCTCTAGGAACTCGTTTCCAAACAACTTTAGCAACTACTTGTCTTACGAGGGTTACTCTGAGAAATGCATAGAACAACATCGTTGTAGATGTAGTAGGTAATCACAAAAATACCTAGACATTTAAACAACCTACCCCAACATAATGCAACAACAGCATTTTCAATTAAAAATTTAACATTTCTTCTTTAAGTTTCTATTTAACAAAATGTGTTGTGTGCATCCATTGTTAGCAGAAGTAATCAACAAAGAATATACAACAAACTACAAAATTTGTCAATATAGCTCTCAATTTGGTCGGGACGTTACGAGTTTAAGTTTATTGAAACAGCAGCGAAACTCCCGGTAAATAAGGCGTTTAGCATTTTTCGTGTTTCTATGAGTTCCTAAATTCTATAAGTGTCTGAAGTTTTAATAGATAATATTCACATATAATGAAATCCTACTCCAAAGAAAGACAAATACGAACATTGATTATAAAGTACCAATCAATGTTGACAAAGTTTAAAAAATGATAAACATTCAACAGTTTATAGCAAAAGTTAGTAGGTTGTCGAATGTTGTTCCAGTGTGAACGTACTTTAAAGGATTCACATTCTACTTGTTATAATAATTTCAATCAACTGTTCCAATTTTATTACCATATCTCAGCCACAAGTTGAGTTATAGTGCATTGACCGAATGAAGTGTTTATTATTGTTGTTGATTGGTTTATTTCATAGAGAAGTCTCTGGAATTTCTGGAACTCATGTTAAAAACGTTGTAGTGCTTTTGCTTTGTATGTTTGATTAAATTAGTATAAAGAACTGAACTTGGGGAACAATGAACTAACCGGTCATCCACATTGGTTATTAATAAAAATGTGCAAACTTTTCACAGTTTTATGAACCATTCGGCACACTGACGAATTCCATATACTCGTACATCTAAATATTGTTTAGCAACTGTTCATAAAATATTTTATGAAACATTAGGTATTCGTAAGTTCAATGGATATCGAAACTTTTGCTGGATGAGCAAAAACAGACTTCAGAAAAATAATGATCAACACCTGTGCATATGGTTTATCACAACGTATACATGTATAATGCTATAACAGATGACGAATTCATTGAAGTGATGGAATTCCCACCAATGAACTTTGTACTAAATGGAAGCAAAACCAAAGCAGTTGCAAAACTTCTTCATATTTATCTAAATATTTATAGTCAATGAGTAAATAAATGCATGAACACGAAAACTTATAGTTTTCATTAAAATTTTAATTTATTCGTTTTAAATATTCAGAATAACCCTCGTACCATTGATATGTTGATACATACTGTTCAAGTGTCTTGACGATACGCGAAAAAAAAAACTGCAGAAAAATATTATGTATGCGAAAAGAATTTTTATGACAATGTGGCGGATTGCAAGCGGCTTCGTAATTTTACATTTTATTAACAAATTGCGCCAATTAAAATATATTTGAATGGTTTATAAAGCGGAATGGTCGGGCAGTTAAGACGGAAGATAATTTTTATTGTGAGAAATTACCCTTATTTTTTCTCCATAATTGCGCAAACATTTCTGTGGACTACAACAGAAGTTAATTGATTCAAAGGAAAAACGATTAAAAAATGTCAATTTTATTTTATTTTTGTTTTAGCGTTGTGATGTAGTCACCTAAATCGACTGTATTTTACAATTAATCGTGCATTAAATCGTCGCTTAATCGTTAATTTTACGAATTATTTCGAAACGCTCGGTTAAAAATCTGCAATTTGATGGTTTTACCAGTCTCTCACGAAAAATGTAATAAGATTTCATTCTTGGTTGATATTTAGCTTTTTATTTATCTTTTTTTAAATTAGAATTTTACTTTTTTGTTTATTGTTTTCTAACTGTTTGGAAGAATAAAAATTGGCATTTAAAAAATGTAATTCTCGATTTACTCAGAAATTAACATCGATATGAATGTTTGAGTTGATGTACCAGATTCTTTAGCGTATTAAAATCTACAGTCAGTCACAAAAGTTTTCATATATGTACTTTATGTCTTCTATGCATTTTGTAAATCTTTAACCAACTATTTAAAATTATGAATGAAAAAACATATTTAAAATAGTATCGAAAGCTTCGTCAATTTAACGTTAAAAGAACAATGTTTGAAAACACACTCATGAAACATTGCATCATAATTAAAGAAATATTTCAAAGAATCATGCCAAAAAAACTGCATACAGTTAATAAAAATATAAAAATAATAAGAATAACAGAATACTAAAAATCCTTTAATCTAAAATTTCGTTGAATTTCTGTTGGCCTTAATAATTTCTCTTAATCCTTTTGTAATGCTAAAAATGAGTTTTTTGCGATTTCTGCACGCATATTATCCCATGCTTAAATTACTATTTTATTTAGTGCTTCTTTATTGATGTGATTGTGTTTTGGAAAACACTGTTTTAACTCCTCGCATGAATGGTTAATGGGATTCATTTCAGGGTATTAGGAAGAAGTATGAGGTGTGAAGTCGTTGTCCTCTTAGAAAATGAATCTACACTTCAGTCCCAATTTCTGCAGTACATTTTGTCTAAAATATTGTCTTCAAAAATTTGAATACACATTGATCCATTATATTATTAGTAAAATTCTAGTTTTGTATTCCTCCAGTAACCTTGTATCCCCAAAGAAGAATATTTTCGCGACCTTATCTCACAGTAAAATTATTTTTTAATTATCAATGTATGTAATATTCTTCTTTCCAGAAACTATTACTACCACGAGAATTAAAAAAATCTGTTTTTATCACTAAAGATTATGGTTTCCCAAAACTTAAGAGGTCTGGAAACCTACATCCTGGCAAACGTTTACCGTTTCTTAGGATTGGCTCCTGAAATATGTATAAAGCTATTTCTGGGTCAAATGTTCTTGATAATCTGCTGCGCGTAAAACATTTGTCACGGAGTGTGAAAAAATATTTTTCGAAAATATTGCACAACTTTTTCTTTAATTTGTGGCGCACTTCTCTAAAAACTTTTTTTTCTGATATTAGGTTCTTAATGCGACATGAAGGCTTCCAAATATATTGAAATCGTTCAGTTGACACGGGTTTACGATATATTAAACTTCAGCTGGTGTGTTTCTTATATTTCTTGTTTCTAGTAATTTTGCGTCTCAAAGAATGAATTAAAATTTTTTAAAATGCACTTGAATTTCCACAGGTTCTTTCACTTCTTTTTAACACTACTTTAGAATTCTACTACAAAACTTCTTACAACGGGTAGCACTTTAAACAATAGGTTTGAAAATTGTTAAGTTGTTTACAATTTTACAAATCATGGGCAAATTGATTAATTGCAACTAAGTATGCAATAGTACTTCATTCAATTTTTGGCAATATATTTTTAATATGATGCAAGCTATTAATAAAACATTTTGCAGGTATTTCAATTGTTATTTAAAGCTTGGTTTTTTCTATAGTTCCAATTGAGTGATTCAACCCAATGAATGAAATGAAAATGAAATGTACAGAATGCGGCTAGTTTATAAAAAGTTTTTTAACTGATATTATTACACTGACAATGAGTTATATTTTTTTGAAAAGCTGATGGAAGATTAACGAATAGAGAATTCAGAAGGTGTTCCTTTTAAAATGACAATTATTTAGTCTATATTTCTAATAAATAATTCCAAATATAATATAACGCTCATTAAAGGCTTTTCAACGATATATCACATGATAACATTTTCAGACCTCCTGGTTTACAAAACGTTATCATCAGATTTTTTTGTAAATGTAAACCGAACAAAATGGTAAATAATAAACCTTTCTAAAATTGCAATTATTTATTATTATTTTGTTTCGTTTACATATACAAAAAAATTTGATAATATCGTCTTGTTAATCAAAACGTTTGAATATGTTATCATGTATTACTGCGTTGAAAAGGATTTAATGAGCACTTTCAAAATATGCTAAAATACTATATATAGGTTCCTATTTGAAAAAAAAAGTTGGGGTCATTTTCTCGAAAATTAGGCTAATTATAAAATTGAAAAAACTGCACACATAATGAGATGAAAAAATTGTAAAACTTTTGCATGAAACATTTTTTTCAAAAATCTTTGGTTTTTGATTTATTTTGAAAATGAAATTTTGGTATTTTTCAGATTTTTCCGAATATCTTTGAAAATAAGAAAAAATATTGACTAAGCCCGACATTTGACACATTTTCTCTAATTTAACCAGCCTCGTATCTTTTACGGTTTCCGAGATACCAATGGTGAGTATTGAAATTTTCACCACCCTATATATAAATTGTCCATTTAAAAAAACAGTAAGTACGCCATTAGTTTTTATGTTAAAAAATAAAAAAAAATAGTTTTTATTTTTTTGATAAGTTGTCCGACAGCTGAGAAGAGAGAGAGTCTCCCTATATCTCAGCAACAAAGACTACTTAAAAAATTTTGCCGGTAACGTTTTGCAATTCTACAAAAAATAGCACAAAACCCCTAAAACCTCATTTTACTATCCATGTTTCTTAATAAAGAAGAAATCCCGTAAATATAACGAAATCGTGGCACTCCCCAGTTAATTAATACCTTATACTTCTACTAGGTTTTTCATGAACGCTTATGTCCTCAGTATTTTTAAATACAATATTAATAGAATGTAATAGCCACTAGACATAAAGACAATCATAACAGAAGCAAGGTTATAAACAAAAGTTTTTACAAGATTTTTGACATCTTTTTACCAAATAATATCCTCCTTACAATTACAATAATAAGGAAGAAAAAGAATAGCACACTTTTAATATTCAAGTAAAATACCTAATTAAATAGCAGATTGTTTTTAAAATACAAATTAGAAAGATATTTAAATGTTTATTTATTTAAGTTCGTGTATTATTAGAAAATTTCCTCTTTTTCTTTTTTTTTATAAATGTTTTAATTACTTTTCGAACAACTTTATAATTATGAATTTAATGGTAACTATCTTTGATCTTGATTTTTATTAAAGGAAAATTCCATTAGCCTTTTATAAACATTTTATGGAACTTATCATTTCATACATGGGCATAAATTTTATATATACATATATATTTTTTTTTTTATTTTTATTTTAACGTTTTCGATTACACTCGTTGACCATGACTTTAAAACTTCATACATTCTTAATTTTAACAATCAATCATTGAATCATCTTAAAAATCAATTTTTAATGCAATAATTGCAGAATAACGGTGTTAAAATTATAACTGGACTATTACAAACTAACATTAAATTTATTAATTTGAAGAGCTAGAGAAAAAGAGACGGAGTCTGGGGACCGACAAGATGTAAGGGAAAAAAAGAACAACTCGAAAACCACTAAATTAATCTAAATGAACCGTGAAAATGTAAAATAGAAGCGTGAGAAAACAAAAACAGTTTTAATGCTTCATTAAGCAAATTTAACGAAAAGATCTTCTCGCTTTTGCTGCTGTATTACCAATTTTTTTGTTCTATCTCCACTTGTTTTGATTAATCATCGTACCGGACCGTATAAACGATAGATTTTTGAATTAAAAAGACCGTTTTCTCGAAACTATTTATTCAATTACAACGTTCAATGAGATTTACTTTTTGAATATCACCTCGATTCATTTGTCTTCGACTTTCGGAAGTTTGATATTTTTTGGACAATCACGACACGTTCGACCGCAGACACAGTATTTAAATTTATTTCTTTGTTCCTTCAAAAGCATCAATGGAATTAGGAAATTTAACGGATTTTATTTATGTAAGTGGTACCCAAACCCGGCTAAGAGAATACCAATAACCGAGTCGAATCATCTAGAACAAAACAGGGACGTACAATAGAGTGTTACCTTTGTCATTAGAAAAGTCCTTAGTGGAAAGTATAGTCTCTCCTAGCATTTATTCAATTTTGATCATATTTTATTGTTTCAACAATTATTTGTAGTGGTTAATCTTCGTCTTCATGGATTTGATTGTCTCCTAAAAAGTAAATATAAACTATATTTAATGGAGGTACGACACTGCAAAAAATACCTATTCCCACGTTATTTTTGAGTACTTATTCTACAGGTTTTTGTCAATAAAATAAGAAATCTGGGATAATCAAACGCGGTTAAGAAACCGAATAAATGGTACCGGAAATTTTCGAAAATTGGGAACCGCAAAATTTGGTTCGATTGGTAAAATGAAAACCACCGAAAAAATATAGTTTACTGAACTGATCAAAAGAAAAAAATAAAATAATTTCGAAGAATTATACATTATATTATAAATACTTCAAGGCAGCAGCGATATTGATAAGATTTTATTATAACTTCTGTATAATTTAATGTAATTTTTTCAAATCCAGAACTAAACTTTATTGTAATAAAAAAAATGAAGAGAATGCAATTTGGGCAGTTATTTCAGGTTGTCAAATAAATTATTAAACACATTTTAAGCATGATTTTTGTTAATAAAAAATAGAATCTTCATATTATGTGTACACTGCGTCTAAAAACTACAGCAACAGCGCATTCTGATCATATTTCATGTAACCTGTCCCCGAAAAACATGTTTTTATGTAAATAACATTTCTTTAAATCTAGTGATCTAGGAGGCTATGTCCTATCCAACGGTTAGGAAAACTCTCATTCAAGTTGACTCATGTTAGTAGTATCTTTTTTATTGAAAAGAATTTGAAATATGCACTTGTACCAAAATCAAATTGTGCACATAGTAGAGTCGCTTTCCCAACGTACTTGGTTTCAGCAGAATAATCATTTTGGACGACAGATACGATCCTACTTAGATGATATTTTTTCTAACCGTTAGATAGAACGTATTGGTGAAATAGAATGGCTCTTTAAATTACCAAAATTAAAAAAATTATTTACATTAATACACGATTTTCTTTAATAAAAAGAAAACTGCTGAACTCATAGAATTAGTCATAGGAGTTGTTATATGAAATGTGATCAGAATGCAATAGTGAATCAGAAAATGTCATAAAAACCTTGCCATTCCATAAGAAAACCATAACCCCAATTCACCGTGACTTTGTGATTTACTTTGTAGATTTCTGAATATCACAGAATTGTAGAATTTTTAAAATCCTGCAACTTTTATATAGGGCCATTTTTAATAAGTTACGTATGTGTCAAGATAATTCACTGTTATGAGACTTTTTAGACACAGTGTATATGTCGCAGCCGTTTACTGAAATTTGACATTTCATGAAAAATCTAGACAGTTCTTGAAACGCTGCCAAACAATGGCAAGATTTGTTAAGAATTTTCACGAAATGTGAAATTTTAGTAAACAGCTACGACATATACGTATATGCATACAGTGAAAACGTAAAGATTGGAATAAATTCATTTAAAATTCAGGGGTTTGCTTTTTGAAAAAACGCTCGGACCTGTAACAATTCTTATTTTTACCTGCGTTTTTTTTATGATAAATTTATGTAAACACGGTGGCCTAAAAACCACAATAATCAACTTTATTTTTTTAAATAGAAATAGTAATTGTTGAGTTTAGGTATAGGATATGTTGCATGAATTACAGTTAAAATTTGAAACGAATTTCAAAAATTAAATAAAAAATAGGTATTTCTATTTAGAAAAATGAAGTTGGTTGTCTTAACTGATTTTGAGTCACCATATTTACATAAATTTATCATAAAGAAAAAACGCAGGCAAAAATAAGAATTGTTGCAGGTCCGAACGTTTTTTCAAAAAGCAAACCCCTGAATTTTAAATGAATTTATTCCAATCTTTGCGTCTTTACTGTATACGTACAACTCATTAAGCAGGATACTCACGGTCCAACGCCGCCGGACGACATAATGTTACATAATTTGACACACGCATATTATATACAATTCATATAAACAATACGAGAACAAATCTATCTATAGACTTTCATTTTGTGTCTGCTTTGTATGTACATTTCAAAAACTTCTATTCGATATGTTTAAAAGTAATTTAACATGTTCCAATCCAAACTTATTCTCATGAACCATGACAAATCTCTAAAAAATAATATTATAACCAAAAATGTTTCTATTGAATACGTCCACACACTTAAATTTGTACAATTTTATTGAATCAAAAAATTTGTATAAGAACGTTGGATCATGGGGCCTGCTTTGGGTTTAAAACACATTCGTAGGAAGAAGAAGAAAAGTTTTTAATATGTATTTAATCTGTCCACTACGAGCTTCATTCACTGATCGAAAACGTCTTTGCATGTTTTCTACTAAATTGTTAAGTACAACTTATCCGAGTTTAATCTGGAGTTAAGGTAACTTTTTCAATTGACAAATAGTTTCTGGATACGATAGGTTTGCATTTGAGATTTTTCGAAGTTGATCCCAGGTATACTCAATAATATTGATATCCCCAAATTTGAAGTATATCCTCAAATAAGGAAAATTTGGATTTTTTTCTACCTTCTCTTATCCTGCAAGTATGGAGTTGCATTAACGTTTAGTAAAAATAATTTTTCAACGATGCATTATCAATAAATTTGTTTCTATAATCAGTGGATCATGTTTCCATCTGAAATTAATAGATATACCTGCCTATTAAAATAAATCCTTGTCCAGACTCTAATACTTGCAATGTCATCTGGAAATAGATGAATTTGCTGTACAGATTAGTGATATTTAAATACTAATGGATAAATCTAAAAACCTGTACGTATTGGCTATCATTTTATTTTCTAAAAACCGACTTATCTAACAAAAGTATAGTTTCTCATTCTTCTTGCCAAATTTACGGTTCTATATGCAAATCCAGAAGTTCATATGAGGATTCTTTCGTAAGAAGGCGTTTCATAGTTCAAAATCTAACAAAAGGACAAATGAATGTCGAGTTTAATAGAGCAATGGCAAAACTTTGATAAACATTTGCCTTACAATATAATAGTACCTATTTAAATTAAATATTTAAAATTACTTAACACTGAAACTAACATGTCAGTCAATTTTGTCTGACAAACTTTGTAAATAAAAAGTATAAAAAATGTACTGGTAGCTAAAGTGTTAAATCCCCACTAACTGAACATTCGTCAATTAGAAAGAACTTCACAATTGTCAAAGAAATTTCCAAATGTTTAATAAACATTCGGTAATTTATCAGTTACCCAGTGACTTTTTTTATCTAAAGTTTAGAATACATAATGATTAAAAACACAAAAAGGCATTATCTATAACTACAATAAGTCATCAACAATGTTTACTGTTCTGTCCCTATTGCAAGATATATTTCAAATATTTTACGACTGGTAAAATTAAAATTTCCATGTACATAAACCGAAAACACATTAATTTCTCAAGTTATTAACAACTTAATTCTTGTTTCTTTTTACAACACTTCTGATTTATCTGTCTCTTGTCTTCTTCTTTCAGACCGTCCTAAAATTTCTACGGACCTAAATATATGCATGGCACATACACTGAAATCTTTCGACGAGATAACGATATGTATATTACGATGTTTACTCGATCTAAAGGAACTTTCTGAAACAGGGCGGTAGACTTCAAAAGTCCTGATGTGGTGGCCGATTCCTCTGAAACATGCGTTCTTTACACCAGAAACGTGATATTTGGTATCACACACGCCACGTGAATGTATTATGACCGACTTAAGTCGCTTGTAATCGTTTTTAATCTTCCTTGTTAAACAAGTTTTTTTTTTGCTTTCTTGAAAGAAGAGTGTGAGGTCGTCCATATTTACATGTTCGATGAACGTGGTCGAGAAATGGCCAGGAGCTTTTCCAAGAAATTTTCCTTCAATGTCCAGTTCACGTCTCACTATTTGTCATTTTCCGGGAAAAGTTTTTGTGAAAGACCCGATATTATTTTCTCGTTCGGTCTTTCTCTTTCTCTTTACGGTCATACAAAAGCGGAAAATGGAGGAAAAACTTAGATGGAAAGGATATCTCGTTTCGGTTTCACGTCAAAATAACTTTGTTTCATAAATCTTTGTATATTATTCCATCAGCATTTTTTTGTCCTTCTGTCCTGCGGTCCATTTTCGATTCAAAAGGGTCACTTAACCGGAACAAAAAAACAACAACTTTCAGAAAATAGTATAATTATTCCGATATATCTCCCGGATTTCAAAATGGGAGCTTTTGTTTTCCTAGAAAAATATTATTAATAATTCCTGCGGGTTGTCTTTTCGATCCAGGATCCCGGAAAGCCGAGCTATGATATAGTGCCTTAGTTTCCCATTCAGGGAATACGCACATTATATACCGTCTTTCCTGCTGACCCGCCTGATTTATGACCGTGGCAGGATTACCGCTGCTACGCCTCAAAACTATTGTTTTATTCTTGGTGCAAATCCCCTAGACTTTTCGTATTGTAAATCCGGCATAATTAAGCAATGTGCCTTAAAAGGAAAAACATTATTTTCACAAGGAAAAAACTAGTCCACTATTAGATATCGTAAAGCAAAAACGAGAACAAATGTAAATAAAACCAAATAGATTTAAAAATATGCACATAAAAATATCAAAGCCTCGGTGTAATCGTTCAAATAACAAAAAGGAGACTACTTCAAGAAAGGGACATAACTATAAAGCATAGCTGTTAAATGGTGATTAGAAACAATTAACATCGAAGAGAATTTCGCGATGTGATTACACATCTCATAAAGAACATTGATTTGTGGACGATTGAATGCCGAGCTTAAAAAAATTACTGAGAATACAAGACCCATTTTCAACCTAACACGTTCTATTATTACGTTGAATAGCATTCTAATACAGAAATGGCATCGTACTTTTTGATTAGCATAAATAAATCCATAAAACAATTTATTTTTAAGGAATCTGATTTTCAACAATTACTCCTTACCATTACTGTTCGACCCAGATTTTGAAGCATTTCTGGTATTCAAGAAGAGTAAATTTTAAATTTATTTTAGAATTTCGATTAACAACTATAACTTGGATGTCAGAATCAGATAAATTTCACACTGGAACTGTATCAGATGAATTAGTTGTTGGAATTTCATTCAAGCTGTTTTGTCAAAAATTCTAAAACATGAAGTTTGTAAACTCTTAGAGGTCCAGTATCAAAGTATACAATTTTCTATTTTAAATTTCCATAAATAANAAAATTAACACTTTTTCAATAAAAATTATTTCTTTGAACGGCTTGTATACTAGTATATTATAATTAACTAATTATTTATTTAGTGAGTAAAGAATTGAACAGTTTGGAATGAAATTATTATAGAAGAATGTAATGTGTGTTTGGAATTAAGTCTCTCAATTAATGTCTACAGCGTATAGTTTTTGGAAATCGATGACCAATATCAAAAAGGCGATTGTCATATTCAGAACTTTATTTAAAAACCTCTTCGTTGTAATTTTTTTGTCTTTCTTTATATACATGTCCAAAGACTTACGACTTAAGTTGTTTCCAGTTTTTTAGTTCTTCCTTTGCTTCAGCTATGCCTTCTAATAGGGTTGTTCTCTAAAATTTGTCTTAACATTTTCCTATCTAAATTTTCAAAAGTTTTTCAATTTTATTGAAGTTATTTTAGTTTCGATGATTCAGCATTTTCTGCTAAGTAAACATCATCTATTTCAGCGGTCGGCAACCTATTGCACGTGAAGACTTTTTAGGTGGTATGCGGCAAGGTTACGTGACACAGGAAAGGAATAATTAAATAGTGAATTCTAGAAAAAACCAATTACGCTCGATGCGAATCTTCGAAAAAAGGAACCGCGACTCAAAGTCTAGGTCTAAGTGACGTTGTCGATCGCTAATCGTTTTGTCGCTAACTAGTTTTCCTCTAATTTCTTCATTAATACGAATTTTCGATAGTAGTTTATGGAATTCTTGCAGAAAATATGTTTTGTTGAAAACATTCTTTTGCTTGATAAAGAATGTTCTTTATAAACACAAGATATTCGATTCGTTGTTTATGTAGCATTTCTCGTATAGTATTTTTAGTAATAGAAAAGCAAGTATTAAATTAGTCTGACAACGAAATGACCTTAGTTACATGGGAGACAGCACTAATGGGAATCATGCAAGTTCAGTTCTTCTTTTCTGGGAATAGTCTAAAAGATCACCTAACATAATATGTATTGTGTTACTTCAGTGGCCTGACATTTTTCTACGGATATTTTTTTTGTTTGCCTATGTTCACTTTAGTCTATAACATCTGTCTCATCTTGTTATTATTACCATAAAGCAATAACTCACACAATGTGTGTTCGTAAAGATCTTAATATTTTAAACAAAACAGAATTTTATCTAATCGTAAGTAATGAAAATACCAATTTTTGTAGATTCAAAAGAGGTCAATCTAGAATATTCGTGGTACAATTTACAAAATATTTATCAACTGCCCGTTTTATTACCATTGCATATTAGAAGTTTCATCATCAATATTGCATCTGTTTTATTGGACCTAAAACAAAACAAAGAATTAGTAAGAACTCCTCAAGAATAAACATGAATGATAATGGAGAATTATTTAAGTCTTAAACATCATTTAACACGTTGATCTCGTTTTCCCACGTTCTATAACGTTGTATCTAAACCGCCACATCTCTAGAATATTCATTCATAAAATTTTACGACCTCTTAGATCGCGTCTACATGGTCTGTTAAATGCTTTATTTAAAAGCTCACCATCAACAGCAGCTTATCTTTTCACATATTCAGAAAAACTCTTTTTTTTTCGTAGGAATTTTTACGTTATTTGGCAACGTCGCCTAATTATCACTATATTAATCTGCTAATCACTTTTTCTTTGATATCATCCAGCCGACTAGATCATTTAGGACCGTTACGAAATTGGCCACGTCAAATTATTTTAAATTAACCGCACACACATTTATCATACAATTATGTGATGGAGTCAAATCTAAATTGCATTCCTGCATTGCTCGAATACATAATGATGCATGAATTATTGGATGATGATATTTGAACGTTGCATTAAAAAAAAGGACAGGACCTACCTTGGTGCGATTTTTATTAGTTTTCGTGTAGTGATGCGTGGACCCCACCGAAACCAACCCGATTTGGAAATACTTAACTCGATTTTCATCGGTCCTGTGTATGCACGTTGAAATTGTTCTAAAAAATAATTAGATGGATTATTAATGATACTTTATTATATATTTTGAAAGATTGTTTTAAGTTTTCTTAATTTCCGTACATGAGAATTTGCTTTTGAAAAGGATGTACTATTTTGGAAAAAACTCTTAGTTTTACAATTGTTGATAGTTTCATTATAAAACCATTAAAGATCTCTAAGATACATTGGATATAAAAAAATGAGTTTTTAATGTGTCACAGTAAGCGATAGGATCTTTATTATTTTGACAACAGATTAAAAAGAAAAGGACATTTTAACTTTATTATATTAATGAGTAGTTGATAGATAATATTGGCAATTTATTTTTATCCAATATCATACGAGTCTCATCTTCCCAATCCAAATATTATTATTAAAAAATTAAGTTTATTAAAATGAAGCACTTTTGCATTAAAAGACAAATGGCATAAAAACGAATTTGTTAATCCAGATTGCCAAATCGATTTTATTTAAACTACGATAGATCTATTATACTTTGATAGATTATTGACTGAAAACTACCCGTATTCAACGATAGTTCATACAACCGTGTCAAATTTTTATACAATGATTTAACGGTATCTTCTGAACGATATTAGATTGATGAAACGCAAAAATACCGATATAAGTCAGTAATTTATTTTTTTCTTTTCGTGAAAATATATGCAAAAAAAAAGAAGTTGTATACCGTTTCTAAGTATCATTCAGTTTTAATGACTACTATCGATTACTGATTCAATAAACTTAAGGGCGATAGACCATCCCTTATTGATGGCGAGTCTCTCCGATTCAGATAATTACGGAGGACATGATCAGGAAAATCTAAAACGTAACAGTCAAAGAAATTAATATTCTAAACATTTCAATTACGTGTATACAAAGCATCGTACACGAGAAAACGTGCATTTGGACATGGATCCATTGAAAAGCCGTTTCTGATGAAGGCGTTAATGAAGAGTTGTTAGGTCTTGGTTTTGATATTTTTTTTTTATAAGAC
>JABRWK010000035.1:283454-321985 GCA_013372445.1 Hypothenemus hampei | reverse complement strand
TAATAGAAAAGTATTATTTTACCTACATCACTATGTAGGTTAGAATGAAAAAGGTTAGATCCTATGTAGATATAGCTTCTGGTTTTAGCGTTGAGCTTATTGTTAGTATCCCTTTCGATGGTCTTTGGTCAAGTTTTTGAATCTGTTGAATTCTGCTAGTCAGATATTGAACGCTGTTTGTTACCGCCATCATTATTTACATTAGGTTATCAATGTTGTAATTTTGCAATTTTGATTGGTTAAATTTAAAGGTTTCCGCATAGAATATGACTTACCGATTGGAGTTTTTCCTGGGAAAGACAAATGAATTGTTCCTTTGATTGGAACATGAAATTATACGAGAATTGTTCTAAAAATCATTGGATGTGGAAGCACTGGTACCATTATAGAAAAATTTTTTTGGGGCTTATCACAATAACTAGTTTTTATTTCATTATCATATTTTAACTATACGTTAACGTGAAGACTTTCACAGACAATTCACAAGAAACGGCTCAATGACGTCTTTTCAAATAACAACGTAAAATGTATATTTGTTTTTAATATCCTATTTCCAATAATTTTATTGCGAACTATTGGCATATTTTCGAATAAAAAGTTTTCACTTTTGTCTTTACAATTTTTTTTTTGATAGCATATCGTTGTAAAAAGAAAAAAATTACCTTTTTAATTTCTCCAAAATTCAAATTGACCGCCTTTACAAATAAAAAAATTGCTTTAGAAGAGTTTTTATAGATTTGAAGTAACATGGTTTAAATTTCACTTAAAAGTTTTTCAAAAAAAAAACTCAAAATACAAAAAAAAGCTACAATTTTTGTTTGGAAATCATTGAGAATAGAACTAAAACATTTCCTTTATACCGTTTCTCTATCTCTATTGGTTTTCGTGTTCTCAATACATTTACCATTTCTTTGGGACACACTGTACATCTTAGGGAAAGCTTAGATAGCTGGCAAAGAAAAAAAATCATTAGTTATTAGAAAAATGCATTATACCGCAAATATGTTATTACGATATCTAAAATTGGTCAATTAGAAAATTAGGCTTTACACAAATGTCTAATTATCTAATATACTTGTAGATAACTATAGAAGTGATGACAGCTGTAAATGCCTGCTGGGAACTTAAATTCTTATAATAAATTGAGATTTTCATTTTCTAAGAATGAAATTTTGCAGAATTGACTGAAACTAAACTTTACTAAATACATGTAACAAGCAGAAGAAGGGAAAGCAAAGAAATAAGCGGCCATAGAACAGGACGAATAAACTGAATTTTGTTTTCAACGTTTTTGCAAAAGTTGAAATTCCCGACCGGGGCCTCAGCAATATTTTATATGACCTGGGGAATTTATCCCGACAAAATATTTTGCAGCAAAAGCAAAACACCCAGGGACGTCCAATTTCCAGAATCAGCAAAATTCAAAACATTTTTAATATAATAATGTCTCCTGACTAATTTTTCTTAAATTTTAGCATTAACTTTCAAAAGAAAACAAAATAATTTTTCATATTGAATAAAATATTTGTAATAATAAATGAAAATTATGACTGCACGTCTATGACCAAAGACGAAACAAAAGAAAAGGGTGAGGGGGACGAATCGAGGGAGGCGCTTTGTTCCACGTAAATTGAATTTGAAAATTGGCCGCCGTCTCCGCGCACTTGGCTTCCCTAGATATGATACACTCCGTTGTGCTTTTGTTTTTCCTAATATTCCGTGTGGGAGAAAGTAGGAGGCTCCAAGTGCTTCTAAATAAGACCTCTCCAAAGCGTCATTAACAAAATCTCGAATATTGATTTATTGCTTCTAATTTGAATAATTGTAGGGTTAATTAATCAGGGCGTTTGCTATAAAACAGACACGTCAAGCTAACGCATCGACTCCTTTACACCGTGCACCCCCCATTTTAGGGCGCAATTTTCAACCTTTTTTTCCCTCTCTCTCTCTTTTCTCCATGTCTTTCTCTTCTTTGCTCCCCCCGATGCTTGCACGAGTCGGTCCACGCGCTGCAGCCAGACTAAGGGGGGGAATCTCTCAATATCGACCAGTGTTGTCATATTTCTCTAAAATTATGTAAATTTGTTTTAAATACGAAAATTGTTTTATTCTATATTTCTGTTCAAAGTATACATACTTCATCATTTAGATTTAAGTAAATAACATATCTAATTATTCGTTTGAACTTTTTAATACACCTCAAAAATAGTAAAAATTAACATGAGAACATTCCTGAACAATTGTTACTTGGAATTATAGAAATGTCTTTTACATAAAAAACTTTAAATTGTAGTTTATTATAAAATTTATATACCAAAATTATTCAAGTGAAAATATGGCAACAACGCTATCGATCAGTGCGGGCGTAAGGGCAGTCCAATCAAACTCTGTGCGTGACAACTCTCACTCTTCTGGCCCTTTTTGCATCCCTTCGTTCCTTATGCGCCGCACGGCCCTCCCCCCTGCTCCTATTCACCCTTGTCCCTTACCCTCGTAGACGTGTTTCCGCTTTCTCGTTCAGCTACCCTTTTTGTCTCCCTACATACATATATATATATCTATCCCTTTTATTCTCTCCCTGTTCTACCCCTTGCAAAAATTTCTATAATGCGATATAAGATGAAATTTATTTTGGGCTTTTATACCGCTCCTGTATATTCAAGCTAGTCTAGATAGAGTAATATATTGACGTTTTCTTTGAGAGTTAACCCTTAACTATGATGATTGCGCAGAAATCAAAAAAGAGCATTTTGCAAAATTACTATTCAATTTTAATATTAGTTTTTATTAAATAAGAAAATGTCAATATTTAGTTAGTTATGGCTTTAATCAACTCCATGGTCTAAAGATTTTTATGGTTGACGTTGCGTTAATAATTGTGTTGAACTGAACTGTTCCAAATATATCGTAGCCAAAAATATTGTCATCTTTGCAGAATTGCCGTCAGTAAATGCCTATCGTAAATGTGGACAAGACATCCAGAATAAAATCTGTAAAATACGCTATTTAAGTTAGGATAAAATTTTTTCTTATGTTATAGTTATTCAAATGAGATAATTGTAAAATTTTCATTGAGTTATAATGCCAGTTTATGCATTGAGCCATTAGTGTAAGGAAACATTGCAGATTTGGTATAGGTTCAACAATACTCATCTTAACTGACAAAATCCTCATGAACTTCATTTTTTCAATGTATTAAATACGTTAAGATATTGTTCGTTACTTAGACCTTAAGCAATTCAACTTGCTTAAGCAAAAATTTCCTAAATGGTTGGATAGAACCAACAAGAACAACAAACTGGTCAGCTCGATCATCGCATCTGAATGTTTTGTGAAGATAGGTATTTAAAGATAAAGCGTATTCTACTGGACAGATAAATTTCGTAAATTTAAAACGATATACTTGTAAAGTGATTTGTCTTACGAGGAGTTATTCATATATATTTTTATCTTATCATGGATGGTCATATTGAACATGCGGTAACAACCCGAAGAGCAAAGTCAGTTGAATAAAGGATGTTCCATAATTAAGTTTTTAATATAGAGGTACAGAATACGTGTATAAAGTAGGTACAGAGTTTATAAAGTGAAAATGCTTAAAATTACAAACAGAATAATACAAAAAAACGATTTCCCTTTAAAACATTGAATTGAAACTGAAGGTATTAATTTCTATTTGGGTCACATAAATCGAGTAAATGTAACAAAATGCAGTTTTTATATGTGCGCATGTAAAAGTGTTTTTTTAACAAATATACAACTGATTTTCAATAGAAATCGAAGACTTAAATAAAGCAATGTATGTTTATTTCTATGTTTCCAGTTAACATACACAATTTGGATAGCAATAACTTTTTATTACAATATCATTTCTAGTGCTTTCGTGACGTAATACTTTTGTCATTTTCGATCCATCGATTAGACCATCCCATCGTATATTTTATGATTATGGCCTAAATTAGCAAGTTCTGCGCAAAAGCTTTTAATACTCCCCTTTTTGTCGTCGTCAATTTTTTTTATAATGCGATTTAGGAAATTATATTATAGTATGTTTGAGTATAAATAAAGAAGGACATTTTAAGAGATAGAAAGCTTCGGGGGTAATTCGCTAATGCATGAACTGGAAAAGTGACACCCTGGAAATGTCCCTCGGTGAATAGTTGATCGATGACCGTGTGACGAAAACGAAGACGTTTTTTTTTGATGTTCGTTGTAAGAATAAAAGGGGTATTTTATTACATGAGAAGAGTGGAAGTTTTAATCTAAAGTTTGCGAAACAATGGCTAATCTGGGAAAATTAAATTATTTCTGATTAAAGTTGACGAAAAGCCCGGACGAAGGACAATTTGGCGCTCTCGTTTAGCATTGAAGTAGAGATGAAACGGCTTTGTCAGCAAGACAATTGACTAACGAAGGCTCATTAGCTTCAAGGTAGACGTCGCCGATGGACTACTTGATTAACCGGAGACCATTAAACTTAACAGACCAACATATCATTCATTTGGTTCTTGTTCACAAAAAACAATTGAACTTTTATTGATATAAAAATTTCCATAAAATTTATCTGACAAAAATAAAGATTATTCTGTTTTCTGGTTCCTTTCTTTCTTTCATCATAGAGGTAACATTTAAAATACCTTTTTTAAAAACTAATAATGCAGATAATAATCTTTAAATGAATTTGTAAAATTCGTTGAAATTGAAGTAGAAATAAACGCGAACACGTCACGTAGTACACTCCATAAATTTCGGTTTATTAAAAATCCTCCATAACTAATACGTTCAATTATTAAATTTAGATGGAAATATAAAGGATATTTGGGACCAGTTCTGCCAATCACTTACTGTGGATTTTTGTGACCGTAATAATAACTAAAATTTATCTAAACATATGTCCATTTACACTTTGTTTTCAAGATACAGGGCGTTTAAATAGGCGGGATTCTTACCTTCACCATTGGCTAATTTACAAAAACCAGGATTTTTTATTTTGATATATTAAACTTACACACAAAATTTGTTCCAAATGTCTCAACAGCTTATGAAATTAAAAATTAAAAACTTCTTTTTTACACTTGAATTATAAGAATGCAATTTTTTGGTAAACAAAAAATTATTTTTTATGACTAAACTACTTAAACACATTGGTGCATGTGATGGACTATTTTGTATGAAAAATTATACTAATTTTTTATAACTGAAAAAGACACATGGCACTTTAATCTCCACCACTGGTAAATTGTTATAGTTGGTAATTTTTTGGATTAGACCAGTATGTTATAGACAATAACGAAGTTTTTTTTTTAATCTTAAGCTGCTTGGGAATTAAAATTGAAAAACTGTTATTTCTCTTCAATTATAACACTCTGTATCTTAAAACCAAGGCGTATTTGGACATATGTTTATATAACTTTAGTTATATTGGTCGCAGGAACCTGGAGTAAGCAGTTGGCAGACTTGTTCTGAAACACTCTGTGTTACTAAATGCTAACTACCTAAGTAAAATTTTCAATTTACTAGCCCTGCTATCTTAGTAACTACAGTAGCCGATGTTTTTATGGAAAGTTTAGTAAAGGATGTATGCTCCTGTTGTCACAATCACTGTGTGAACAAGTCTTGGCATCCTGGCACATTAGGCTTCTTACATAATTCTGATGCATGGGTTTCACTATCGAATTGAGGCAACTTTCAACTGATGGAGGTTAGTAAATGGCCTTCTTGTGTGCTGTAATTCCCATGCAAGGTGACTAAATGGAATTGCCATTAACAAGGCGGCATACGATGATTTGTACTAAGCAGATATGCAGTTACAAGAATTCCTAATAGTCTGGACTAAAATGTGCACACATATGTCCTTATAAAGACGAGATTGTAACATTCTTGCATTGCAGTACTGACTTTTTAAAGCCGTGATGTAATCATCCGTTTCATTTATGACTCACCGTGATCTTTGTTTACACTGTTAACCAGTTTTTTTTATATTTAGATAGTACTGTGCTAAAAGATAACTCACCTTCTCCTAGAAATTTAGCTAGATATCGTTAAGAGTTACAGTCTTCAATCAGAGTAATTACATTCCTATAATTTCAGCGTGACTAACAATAAATGTAAGATGAACTGTTAAAAAAATTAATTAAATTTTGTATTTTTACATTTTAATTTCTATGAGAAACGCTTAATATCAAGAAGGGTCTAGTCAACGTCGATTCTACATTAATCGTAAGTAAAAAAATATAAAAATTTCATTGCTTTGTTCACGGATTATAAAGTTTCGAAATGAAATTCGGCCGTCCGAAAATATTCCGGAAACTTCCGGGTAACGAAAAAAAAACTATGAAAAAATGATGCAGAACCCTGGGCACGTCCTTATTATTGATGCCCCTCGTCGCACTCGGATATATAAAACTTTTTAAAATAATGCTTTCTGGCGTCCAGATAAATAGAGGGCGCTATCTTCACTCAGCAGGGGATTAGGCTATGCCGGGGCGGGATTATATCAAGAATAAGAAGCGTCAGTCCAGGAATGGGAGATCAGTAATAACGGCACTAGTCCAGCAGAATAAAAGATTACAATATTAATGAAGAGTCTAAATGTTAATTAAACAGATTTTATTTTATTACATTTACATAATATGTAGGTACATATATTATTTTTCAATAGTTTTTCGGGTTGGTCTATTTCAAATAAATCTATCAAAGGCAAATACAGAGGGCCATATGCCACGTAGGGAGCCCATCTAAAATAATTGCCATATAAATTTACTCGGGGACAGGTAGCAAGTCACGTGACCGGGGGTAATAGCTGTCAGTCGCTCATTAAAAACTGACTTCAAAAATGGATAATTTTGTAATTAATCAGTAGCTTCTGAATAAACACTTTATAACATAAAATGTTCATAATTTCTTTCTTGTATGAGTTTTTAATATTGTTGNCAATCCTTAATAACGTTTTATCAGAAGATTCATATTTTTGACAAAAATTTGGGTGACTTAATGAAAAAAATGAGGCGGTGCAGCTTTTGAATAACTTGCGATCTATTCAATGATACCTTTTCTCTTAATTAGTCTTTTATTAACTTTCTTCTAATCATTATTTTAATGGTAAAGTACAATGAAAAGATATAACATTTTATTGATACGATACTTTTTATTCAATTAGCTGAAATTCAGTTTTATCACATTTATGATACAACTTGGTATACAGGGTAATTTATTAGGTCACGACAAAACTGAAATGTGAGGTAATTTTATAAAAAAAACCTTCATTTAAACATATGTCCGGCAGTTTCATCGTTGGCGAATAAATCACCTTCTATTACGTTTTCCAAAAGATGCAAATACAATTTTCTTCTTAATTTTTCCGATAAAATAGATTCATTTACCTACTTAATTACCACACACACACTCGTTGAAACAAAATTTTTTGGTGAACAATGCCTTTGTAATTCCTTCACTAAACAAATGGCGATTTAAAAAAAAACTTTAATAGTTTACAATGTTTGAGAATGTTTTTCTTCTGTCAGCGTTTCAGATGTAATTATCGCAGAAAGAATCCAGAAGAAATGCATTCTCAATGTATTTTCATTAGGGGCCACAGGAATGAAACGACGTGATCAGTTGCACCTACAACACGTACCATGCGTATTGTTTTTTATCAAATGTCAATGATATCCATATGAAGTTCGTATTGCAGTTTTTAGGTGACCCATACATGATGTTGATATACGGGTATATTTTCAGAATTCTTCAAGGCACTATCGTTGTAATTACCTGAGAATGTTACCATGCCATTTACAACTACTTCATAGAAGAATGCCGTCCCATAACTTATGGCTCCCTTCATATTCTTCAGTAAATTCAAACGTTTCATCCCCTCACTATTTTTTGTAATGCAAACAACGCGGTGAATCTAATTACATATCTTTGTTTCCTGTGAAACACCAATTCCATTTAAGTTTACCCATGTTGTGATTGACAGTCGGCTTTAAATTGCCAAAATGTTTGTATCGACAATAAATGTCTTTTTTTTCTTTTTCTTTTTGTTTTTATGCTGCACAACATGCATTTATTCTATGTTCACAATAAACAAGTGGAAATCGTATTTTGTGCTACTATATTCCACTAAAAACTGTCTAATAAACTCGTACCATCGTTAACGATTTACTATCATACGTTACACAGTAAGTGGGCGAACTACCAAGTCCGCGTACAGAAAACACATCCTTAAAGTAATTTACAACATACCCATTCGAACTATGCTAATGTTTTTGTTTTGAAATAATTAGACTTCACGTGAGTGCAATCTCTAGATTTTTAACTTCATTTGAAAATTAATAGAATATTGCTAGAAGTATTATGTAAATAATCAAACCAAAGAATACTTCAGAAATACAGTAAGTCATAAAAATGATTTCAGAATGTTATTCCTAATCAAGTTTGTGACAGACTCGTGAAGGCAATGTGGGATATAAAAGCTTTTCGATTACGATATTTAGTCCTAGAAACTTCGTTGAAAAGAAGTATTTCTACGTAGCGGAATAACAACAATATTGATTTAAAAATCGACGTGAATCACAGTTCCTAGGTGTTGTAAATTATAGACCACAAGGGCTTAAGGTTGCCAAACTGTCAGCTTTCTTCCTAAAGCCAGTAGTTTAGATGGAATAGCCAGTCAGACTAGAAGTTCGTTTTGACTCTTTTGTCTTTTTTTTTCAAATAAATTATTTATTTTTCTATTCGTTTGTAATGTTGTTATACCGGTCCTCTTAATTATTTCCTTAATGAACAAATTATATTTTGTCTAACTGTAATACAAGAGACTATGACTAAATACAGAATACAGTAACGCCTTTTTGAAATTTGTCAACATTAAATGCTAGTGCTGGTGAAAAGACATTCATACTAGTTACCACTTTTGTAAGTCTTATGAAAGAGATCCTCCACTTTTATTACCGTATTTAAGATTGTAGTTTAGTTATACCAGATTTTTTGCGATTTTCTTATCACGAAAGAACGAAATCATGTGTTATAACATGGTTACTATGCAATTTCAAGTAACTCGTAAACAAAATTCTGTTAATTACTTTTTTATATTTTTAAAACACATAACAGTTTTCATAATTGACAATGAATATTGACTCTTAAAGTATTTATCAAGTTTTTGATTTTTCAACTACTTATTTTGCAAACCTCATAAAGTCGCCCCAAAACCGCTCTTCCCATCCATACATTCGTTGGGCTGTTAAGCCGATATTATTATTGCAAGAAAGCACTATTTATGCCGAATGCAAGGTTAGTGCCCCCATGCCGTTAATTTGGCCGTATTCCTAAGCCTAAATGCTCTTAATGTATTCAATCGCCCTTCCAAAAGATGAATCATCGTCTGCCAAAACAACAGGGAGCCCTTGACCAGCATCCATTTTCCTCCTAGGCAATTTTATGTTAATCCGACATATTACAAGAGTTCCCATATACTGGGTCTAATTGATTGACGCGCAACGTATTTTAATTTATGAATAATATAAATTATTTTCTTAACAGTCGGGATAATACAGAAATTTTTAATTTTTAACGTCAATCAAACGCCCTCGTAAAGTCGTCCCTCATCTAATAGAAATATGATTTTTAACCTCAATTTAAAAAAAGCAATGTTCACAGTGATGTGAGTATAAATTCGGAGGGGCGACGCGCCCGGTCAAATAAATATAAATTTAAAAAGATGTTACGGCGTCCATAAAAAGGGGCGCCACATGTGACGTTTGGCCCCATGCTGGTGAAAATGTCGGAACTAAATTGAAATGTGGCCCAGAAAATATTACCGAATATCCAAAGGAAAAATTACACGATATATTATTGTTGGGATAATTTTTACGCAACTTTAGTAGGTAAAAAATGTGGCAACAATACTGAAACAAAATAAAATACCTATATTAGATGCAAATTAAGGTCTGCGAAACATTTTTGTTCACTTATTTGGAAACTATGGGTTTTAGAAAAGATCACAATAATTATAGAGATTTAAAATGACTTAATTACTTCTGGAAAAAGATCTCCCAAATATCTAGTATCCAGTATAAGTACATTTTTAAAACATTTTTTCAGCCGATATAAGACCTTTATTTTATAACCTACTTACACATTTATTTCAACATACAGAATATCAAATCAAATTTTTATGTAAATTTACAAAGTAATTTGAAAATCTGTAAATTATGTCAATTAATTCGAACGATCGTTTTAAAGGAAAGATCGGGCAAATACGAGACGTTGTCATCATTGAATGCCACTATTATAAAACGTACCTATAAGCACTTTTATGAAATATCAATTCCAGAAATTAGATACTAAAACTGGTACATTTCAAATAATTTTAGTATTAAATTGCATCATCAAGTCTTCAAGAATAGTTGACACAAAAGCTGAAATCAAATCATGAATAGAACACTTATACATATAATATATAATTGTAATCATGTTCTAATTTTATTAAAACAACGTAAAGTTGACAACAAATTTTAGAATAATAACTCCTTTAATAATAAAGTAAACTTCTACTTGAATCAAAACGTCAAAAAACAGATTTTAGATTGAAATAGATTTAAATAAAATGTGGTTTCAATAACTTGGCACAAGCAGCCCTACTATGCGAGAAACATTGGTGTTACTGCAAACAAAGTTTTCAGACCGTATTACCATTCAATTTTGGCTACCAAGAAGTTGACAATTGAATCTTTTGGGTTTTTTTTCTGGAAATTTTTAGTAAATAAAATCTACGCTATCCAGCTTGAAATGATTCAACAATTTAAGAATGAAATTGAACATAATTTTCGTGAAATCCAGATAGTTAATTGAGCTGTCAAAGATGTTCAAATATTTCGCTAAACCAATACAAACTCGCTAACGGTGTTGCCGTTCCCATAATAATCCTTTTTAAACAAATGTAAGAGCTTGATTAGATACACGAAACACGAATGACATAGTGATCCAGTTTCGTAGCCTCTAAGTCTTCTTTACCTCTTTAGGCTTTAGCTACTTAAAGGAAAAGGTTAATACAACTTTTGTAAAATTAGTTAAAGAATAATATGGCTATTTCGAGTCTATCTGATATTGATGTTATGATTCAGCAGTTAATTTTTCCAATTCAAAGATGATACTTTATACATTCACTCCGCCCCTGCACAAAAAAATGAAAGTTATATCACTCTAGTAGAGTGTTCTACTTAAATTTCTGTTTTTAAACTATCATTGTGTCAACACTCTGTTTCTACATCCCTCCAATCGCCCTTGAGAACTCACAATTTTTCAATTTATTAAAATATTTGTTGTTTTTCAGTATGTATTTGCAAAGTTAAAACTAATATTACAATAAAAGCAGAAGAAATTACGTGCTTTAAATTATGATTTTCTAAAACTTTTCTGAAAAAATATATGCTTTCAATGTTTATTTTTTGTAAAGTTTGAGATAGAGTATGGGTTCATTTTATAACTAACTCACCCTGTACATAAATTTTAAATGAAAGTAAATAAAGTAAAAACGAATTTTAGACACTCTCTCACCCTCTTTTACAGAACGAAGGAAAAGAACCAGGGATTCATTGGGGTCGAATGAATAGAAAATATTTGCGGAGCTTTTCCATTAAAAAGTAAATTTTATTCCTGGAGGGTTATCACATCGAGAATGCCGCCTCCGCCTTCTCCTCCACCTCAATGTCGCATTTTATACTTCTTTTGATGCTTTTTAAATGAACGCCGGGGGAAGTGGAATTCTGAATAAGACCGTTTATGCCAGAAAATCGAATAACTTCTGGATATTTACTTTGCTTTGCTTCGGAGTTTTTCGAATTGTCGACGTCTAAAGCTGATTGGATTTTCACCAGGAAAAATATTTTAAATTAACTGAGTTTTCACAAATGTGTCGCTATTGTAAGAGATTTTTCTTAAATTTTGAATCAAATTGTTTCTTATTCTTTTGTAACAGGGCAAAATTCCATTGAAAATGAAGGTTTTAGAAGTCGATGGTTCGATTTTGTGTGGTTTAGGGGTGCGGATTTAAAATAACAATGTATTCGGATAGAGCGGTTGATATAAAAATGGGTTTTTTAAGCGTCCTCCCGGATAAACAGGTTTACATTCGATTTATTCCATTTAAGAAAATAAAATACATGACCCTCAGCTTTTATTAACATTTTTGAAAGGGTGCAGTTATTTTTTGTTTTGATAGAACAGTTTATTTTTTGTTGCACAAACCAAGATAGAATTTTGTAAATACGTGTTTAGTCGAATTTCATCTTATTAATGGGATTGCGTTGGTCCAAAAATTAGATAAAAAAAGATCCTCATTGGCACGACCTGTTTCTGGTTATCAGCTAAAATGCACACCATAGGATAATGCCGAACAATCAGAATAAAGGGTCTTGGCCCGTCCGGGCTTCGTTAGTCTAAAAAGTCTGTTTCTGCAAGATAAGAACCCTCTACTTAAGCTGGGTTGTTTCCACCCTTCGGATTTTCCTTATTCCGGGGAACGAAGACTTTTCGTTAGGTATCGTTAATTTTCTTAATGTCCAGGGACGGGCCGATTCAGTTAATATTTAATTGTTACTCTTCCTATCTTACACGTTTTATCCATATAAATGCTTAAGGATGTATAGAAACTTTATACAAAGTGAGCCAATATAAAGAATGCACCCCTATTTACACATAGCTCTTGTCGTCGATTTTGAAAAAAAAGCTCATATAACACACAACGGTTTTAAGCGCAAGTGGAATACTTTTGTATATAACTCTCGCTAACAAAGGTTAAAAAACATAACTAAAAATTCATGGACTAGGACCACTTTGTAGACATTCTTCGCATGTTATTGCAAAACAATCCGCATAATGGTTAGATCTAGAAGTTGTCTTTTAAAAATTGTAGTAAATATGGAAATTAGAATTCTTATTTTCATCATTTTCTTGATATTCATGAAATTTATACAAAAATAAATATGTATGAGAAATTGTTAAATTGAAATTCTAAGTTTCTTCATCAAATATTGATGTTGACTATTCAGAATACTATATGTCTTCTTTGCTAGGCCGACCCTGGGTACATAACAATAGAGACCCTCGCTAACAAAATATCACCCTTATTAAACGGGCTATACATACACATTCTAGTCTGAGGAAAAAGTCCTGTTGCCCTATCTGCAAAGTAGTAATGGCCCTATAATATCGAGGACCAGCAAGTTTTTTTATTATTTTTTATCTCCATGGGTCATATCGTCATAACGTTATCCTCTCACTTGGAGGATTCAATTTTCCAGTAGGCAAGATAAAAAAATTCCTCTTTTTTCTCTTCTCATGTTCTCTGTCTGTTAACTTAGTTTTCTTTAAAGAATTTTCAATAAATCCTCCTAAGGTAAAATGGTATTTTAATTCCGTCGAAATTCTTTTAGAAAAGAAACGGAGATTGACAAAGAGAGAATTCATTTCGAACGCCGCCTCTAAACAAAGACTATCAAACAAACGAAACGAGCCGGTCAGGAAAAGTGTCATTGTAGGAATGCAATACGAAATCAAGATTGGATTTCTACTCTTTCAGAGAGTCCAAGAGGTCAGGGAGTTTGCGTTATTGTAATCTCGACCTGTCGAACCACCACCCTCATCAACCCTCAGTTCCTATCAGGTTTTATATACAAATGCCTCAGTTAGAGGTCAATCCAATTTATTGATAAATTTTTCATGTAAAATATAAAATGCTATGTATTGCAATCTAATCTGGAATATACCGTATACTATACAATACAAACAACTATACTATACAAACAAGACTAAGATAGAAAGAGAGAAAAACATTTGCTTAGATCGAAAAGCGATCCAATTTGGCCGCGGCAAATCAGATTATGTATAAGACGTCTTCTATATTGCAGCTCCCGAAATTGGATATTCGTTTTTCTTTTGATCTCTTTCGACTACACATTTGAGAATTTCTTGCGGAAAGCAATCGCCTTTTGGTTATAAATATTGGAGTCCAATAAAAGTTGTTACTTCTGGATTCCCGTCAGACCTGGGGACATCAAAGGGGCCGTATATACAACGTACAAGGGGCGGTGGTAATAAATAAAAAACGCCACGTTTGTTTCACACATCTCTATAGAAAACTTTCTTTTTTATTTTTCTCTATGAACAGATTTTTGTTTAATTTTTTCCATTATCAGAAGAGCCCAATAGAGAGAAATTAATATATAATTAAGTGTTCCAAATTCGAAGATGAATTCTATGCGCTGATTTGACAAAAAGGGCCTTATATTATTATTAAAATTGACTGGTATCTACTGGAAGATACCAATCAACATTTTAGATAAATTCAATCAGCATAAATTCGTTATTGCATTCCTAATATACAGATACATACAGAAAGTTACAGTTTCCTAAACAATTTTATGCATTAGACCAGAAAAATCAAAATTGTCATAAAACGACGACATAAGTATACATATCAAAAATTGCTTAAAAACATTTATAAAGGAAAATAAATTTCTAATTTAAGGTCATATGAAGAAAGTTATATTTCCAGACCCGTAGAATTTAATGAAACTAGGTCTGTTCAAAGTCAACAATGAGACAACACAGGTGGTAGTTCCGGCCCTATTGTAACGGTTAACACAAGAAGATTGTATGATCTTTCAAATATTTCTAATCTAACCTAATCATCCAATGAGTATTTAAAAAAAATATCACTACAAATTCCAACCTATTCGGGAATTGAAAGAAGACGACAATGATCACCATTTGCTCAAAATTTCTTTTCTAATATTTGGTTTTTAGATGAATTTTTTTCTTTAATGGCAAAATTAACCGACGTAAGGCAGTATTCCACGAATATTCCATGGAATGCACATTCAAGATCCAGCAGAGCTAGATGCGTACTCAGAAATCTTCGGTAATCATATTGTTTTTACATGGAAATTGTTGGTAATTACTTGTGATCCAGGTTTGACAAACATAATAAAAAAGGATAAATGTTGCCATAACTACAACCTAATTTTTCAACTGCTGCTCTTTCTCATTATTAATTCAATTCTTATATGATATTTCTCCTGAACGACAGATTAAACGAAGAGGACACAAAGAATGGCCTACACATTCATAGGATTTGTAATCGCTTGACGTCGTCCCATGAAAAATCACACAATCTGAATTATTGTAAAATTTGCGATAAAGATCATTAGCGAATACAATCTAATTACACTATCAATATTACAAAACGTCCGAAATCATTTTGAGAGATGTCTCTACTACTATATGAAGGTTGGTGGTGTTGCATCATTTAACAAACTTTAATAATTAGTTTTGCTATTTCGGACTTTTTAACATTAATTTTCGTAAGCAACTCATCCAAATTTTAAAAAATTAGGTGTCGTTGAAAAGACAATTGAAAGCCTTTTAAAATGATATATTACATTCCATTTAAGGTTTCAGGACCAAAACTCATCCCAGTTAGGTTAGATTGGAGCTACGGGATTGGAAATATAGGAAAAATGTATCCCTATCCAAAATAAAATTGCCGTGTTCGAGCGTTTTTTTATTTTTTCGGCTAAGTTGAGAAATACACTTTGTAGTAAGTTTTCAGTGGACCACCCAGTAAAATTTTTTAATAATGAGTATCACAGAACTTTGAACAAAAAATAACATATGAACTTCATCCTACAAACCAACTAAAAAAATTCAAGTTTTTTAACATTAGACAGCATAGATCTAGTTGCAGAATGAGCATCCGAATAGGCAGCAATCTTCTCATAGACTCTTCGGTCGCACTTTTCAAAGACTGTTAGATTGCTGCAACACCTGTACAGGGTGTCCCAATTTAGTAGTATTTACAGTTTCTCGTTTATTATGAAACGTAGAAGCTATTAAGGAGGTAGAAATATACAATTTATAGGAAATTACGCTACTTTTTTAACAAAAATGCCGCAAGCAGATATTGCTCTGAGCTTATTTTCTGAAATACAAAGCAATTATGAAAATTAATCAATACAAGATACCTCAGGTGTTTGATAACTTTTCAAAAAGATAAAATGTGTTCAATATAAAGTTTATCCAAAATTAATTAAAACAATGTAAAAATGAAATATCGAATGATAAGTCAGTTTATGACTCCATTGTTGGGCATGGGTAGGACAAAAAAAATTTAATTTAATGAAAAATAAAAATGGCATTATTCATCTATAAATAATAGAATTAAGATTAGAATTTTATTTCAGATTCACATATAAATATTAATTTATATTTATTTTCCGGTTTCTGTAATTTATCTGTTCGTTTTGTTGCCATTTTCCAGTATAACTTACTTTTCACGTGTTATATTCTATATTCATAGCGCATTTATACATACATAGATATGTGTAGGGTTTTATCAATAATAATTTCATTGTTATCTGAAAATGGTAAAACCCTTAAGTAAATGTGAGGAGTTTATAGCGTATCGGATTAACTACTTTGAAAAATAAAGGGACAACGAGGAAATTCAAAACTATCAAATAAAGCAATTGTTAAAATCCTTTTCGAGTTTTCTCGCCATTTTTTAACATCTGGCAACGTGGTAAGATCCTGACATCATTTACAGCGATGACGTACATATGAACTTATATAGCGTCGACCATAGTTGGTAAATTAGACTTTTACCAATTACAAGTGTGGTGGCAAATAGATTTCAAATTTATAAACGTTTTCTTTTTCTATACTTACATTAGTTTTAAGTATTTATATGACATTAACAAATGAACGTTAAGCTCACCATAATTTTTACTTTGTTTTACTTGATCATGGGACAACTAAAGATTTTTTAATATGAAAACTATTAGTGTACTAGATGCTGTTTTAAACCCGATAATCTGTAAGGTATAGATCAAACAAAGATTATTTTAAATAGACCAATGAACATTTTATTTATCATCAAAGAGGTACTTTTAAAATTTATTGTTTAAAATTGCTTTCACAGCAAATGTTAAAAGTTGTTAAACTTATTATAAATTACCTTTATATATGGTAGTTTACGTATTTATAGTAGTTTAACTGTAACAGTTTTCTTCATTCTCTAATTGGATCCTATTCATCTAATTTGTAAATGTTCTAGTGTTTTAGAAAAAGTCCAAAATTAAAGGTTTGTCTTTTGATTTTTATGATAGGTACTTGCAATATTCATGGAGAGAATAGAAGAAATATATAGTATGTTCGAAATATGTCTCTTAATGATTGATATTGGTGTCAGTTAAACTCACGGATCCCTGCGAGAAAGATAAATATAGTTCATTCAATCTTGGACAAACCGAAACTAACCCCCACTGAAACTGAAACTCTATTACAACAATTTGAAGACCATTACGACATCATAACAATAATTCCCATCCAAATTGTATGTCCAGAACTGGAAATTTAAGAAATGAAGGAAAGATCAAATGAACAATTCTAACTTAAACAGGTACAGTTGAACTCATTACTTTCTTTAAATCTTTATTAAGAAATTATGACGTTAGACTTTTTAGTTTTATTTTAATTGAATCAATTCATAATCAAAATAACATTTGTGCATAAAAAGGAGCAAATATTTTGAACGATCTAAAGAAAAAAATACTTTCAGATTTGTTCAAATGTGCGGTCATTTGATTAAAAACCCTTGTCAAAGTCACCAAAAACCGCGAACAATTTTTGACATTTTTCAGGAACAAAGCCCACGAAATAGTAGAAGTTCAATCAGACGTATAGACCTCAAGAGGTTTTCTTTATAGTCAATGCATAAGAAATGTGTTCACACATTCATTGAAAAACAGATGACATATTCTTCATAACTAACAATTATATGACACTCCTTTGTTGATTCTTCTACATACGTATGTACGATATATAAAAAAACAAATTGTTATTTGACAAATAGTAGATCAAAGATCCTACTTTCTAAGTTATAGAAAGAAATTTGTACAAAAGTCATTGGAATCCTTTGTGCCTTGACGCCAAAAAATTCAAGATATTTTTAGTCTTTTTAATTTATTTGCTCCACTGATTCGGAATTCTTTTGCAACAAGGGAACAAGGTGAGTGTGAAACATCCAACTAATGAGTATTTTTCAATTTGTCCGATTGATGCGACTTCCTCCCATCCCATTCCATCGGCCCCATTGTATTTCCAGTGGCGGAGACGGTCTGCGTATTATTAAAGTCCGTTCGCACGTTTCCTATCGGCCGTAAAATAACGTTGGCGGCCCTCATTTTTTAGTAGTTTTATCTAAAAACACGGTCCGCTCGGCCCTTGGGACGGACAAGAGGACCTCCGTAATCTCTTATTCGTGCTGCCTCAGGATAAAAAACTGCACCAAACGTAGAACACACTTGGGGAGTGAAAGCTTCTTACAGCATTAGCGGAATTGGAAAAATATTTGTATACGATTTCTTTTGGGGTGCGAAAATATTTTTGCGATTAACACTTTGAACAGACGCCGTCAAATTTTCTTATATTTAAAAAAAAAATAATTCAATGGAATATTGTTTTTCTAAAAATTATATAAAATAGTATATTATTCAACGAGTGTAAAAGTGAGCTATTAAACCCGAGAATGAGGTTTGGAGGACGAGCCGTAGGCAAGTTCTACAATCATTCTCGTGTTTAATGGTTCTTTCCACAAGTTGAATACCAGACTTTATCTATGACCATCGACTGTAACAGCTACCAAGATAGCAGGTCTACCTATGTTACAATGTTACATATGCGAAATATTAATAACTTTTTTTTCAATTGTTATTTGACACTACTCGCTGATAATCTTAAAAATTGACATTCTAAAAGTCACTAAATTTATTACTAAAAGTAGTGGGAGAACAATGGAAAAAGTAAGCGCTTTTACACTTAAAAAAAAGTAAAATGCTGTACTTTTTCAATTGAAAAGTATTGAAAAAGAGCATAATTATTTGATGGTCATAGATAAATTTATTGGTTTTGAAATTCAATAATTTTGTAACGCAGGTAGCGATAAACATTTTTTTCGTATTAAATTCGTTATTCGTAAATAATGTTTATCGCCGCAGAACCAATCTTTAACTTTGCTGAATCGTACTAAAAGTGATGCGTTGATTTTCCTTTATCTTCGTGTTTCGAAGCTTTCATCTTAAAAATTCTATTACACCATAGATTGAAGTCATTGGAATTTATAAGTGCATACCTACCTACAGACTGTTTTAAATAATTAAAATTTTTCTCTTTCTTAAATATACAGCTAGAAATCAACTTGAAACGTAACATGGCAAATAGGGGTGGCAACATTGGGGGGGTACAAGGGTACAAGCCGAGCCTCATACAGTATTCAACACGGAAAGATATCCCGCATTAATGCGAAGGTCCAGTGGAATCCCAATCCGGGAGAATATGTATTAGGACTGCAACCGTGAAGGTTGTAATTCTAGACTCACATTTTTATAGTTTAAGTCAAATTTAACTTTTGTTTTATAGTTAAAAATCTATTAGTTTAAAGCGAAAAATTTTAAGAAGGCAATATTATTTGGAAGAAAACTTGGCTTTTTGCCAGAATACGGGTATTTAAATTGTGAAGTCTATGTCTTTATGCTCGTGGATTTTTGGATCTCACCGGCCAAATTTAGCCCATAACTCAGGAATAAATTCGTATAATATTGGAGGAATATCTCCCCCGAAATGACTTTTACGGACAAGTAATGTCCGCTCGTTTATTTTCATAAAATTGTAAATCCTCGAGTCTATTATTATTGCCAGGTTTTGTCTGTGGTGCGAATAAAAAATTTGTCGCTTAATTTAAAAAAAATGGCTGGTTGAAAATATCTGATTCCCTCCGATAGCAAAGCGAGAGAAAATAAAAAATGGATGATGTGAAGCCTCCCGCTTTTGTTCCACGTTTTTTTCCCGTCATTCGTCCAATTTTACGTTCTTTGTCGTAAAATTGACCCGGGCGCAAACAAAGGTTATCAATCCATTTCGATAAAGATGAATACATTGATCCCTAAAAAAGTATTTATCTTTATCGATGTTGTTTAGGAAGTAATATCGTTTTTGTTCTCTGAAAAAATGTATTTATTGTATTCTTAATCAGATTTTATTCAAAATTTTTCGTGGAAACTTATAGTTGATACGCTGGATATGTCATGTAAATCACATTACTTTTATTGATTTGTGTATGAAAAAACATTCCACGAAATGAATTCTCAAATGCTTGACCGTAGACCAGAAGTGAATACAAGTGGAAACATTGCCCTAAATCTGTGCTAGAGTTTCCAAATTTTTGTTATGGAAATTGCAATACTGAAGATGCTCTGAACGGTTAATTGAAGTTAATGGACACAAGATACCTAAATATATTGCTTGAAGCAAGCTATCGAATAACAAGAGTAAATGGCTACCAAGTTAATTATACATATCAGATTCGTTCATTTATGGTTAACTCTAAAATCACAAGGTGGAGTTAATGGAACTATAAGTACAAGGTGGCGTCGTATACGACTCTCATATAAAACAATCAAATTTCAAGTCTACTTCGTAAAAAAGGTCACTAAAAATTCGTGATTTTATTTTAAGAATGGGCATATTGCAATCTCCGGTCGCAGGCGACACCACCTTGTGGTTCTAGGGTTAAGGAGACCATTTTTCAGATTCTTAAAGAAAAAACCTAGTCCTTTTACATTAACATTTGCAATTGGTTTTCTAATTTAACATTTTGATTTGTGAAGGAAATCGAGACTTTTTTTCTTCTTCTATATTTTTGTTTTCCTTCTTAGGTTGGATATTATTCATCTCATACTCGTGGCTATTGTTTAGAGAGGCGATTTTTTTAACCAAATTTATGAACGCCACTGAGTGACATGTTTTCCATAGATATTTTTATGTAGCAATTTTCCGGCCCTCCGGCTATCGACTGTGTCCAAAGAAATGACGAGAGGTCTTGGGGTTAAGTAACTTCTGTGGATCCCCCTTTTTTACTTTTTATCTTTAAACGTCATGAGCGATTATTATTGTTTGTCCTCTTTATAGTGTTTCGCACTTTAGGTCGATAGATTAGGAATAGCTTTACGGAATTTGCAGTCTGAACGAACAATAACAACATTTTAATTGAGATTAATTGAGATTATATATAAAATACTATGCAGAGTGTCCTAATTTCATAGTATTTACGACAATGCACTTTTATTAGCAGGAAAAAAACTCTGCAATGACACTCCTATATTATACATATACATACATATTGTTATTTAATAGATTTCCCGGACAGTTTTATTATTTTTTTGTTTTTCAAAATTGAAAGTTACTATTTTGCACAAAGAAAAAACTTCAGAAGACCTTCTGGCTTGTTATATATTGTCCATTTTATTTAATAATAAATTGCCATCTCTCAAGCAATTCCATAATTCCAGTTTCATAAAATTTTTAATCTTCACAGGCAAAAAAGTATTCCAAGTACGTTTTCACGTTTTGAATTGGATGTTTTGCAAGGAAAGGGTTTTTTGGACAGAAAAACAGGTAAAAATCAGAGGGTGCTAGGTCTGGGCTTTAGAGTGGATGAGGCAATACGTTTAGTCAAGTTTTAGTAATTTTCTCCTGGTTACCAAACAGATGCGAGGACGAGCATTGCCATAATGAAATACAACACCTCTTCGATTGACCCGGACGGATTTCTTAATTTTTGGGCAACTGTCTTGTGAGGCTTTAAGACATCAAAGAATACAACACCTTTGCAGTCCAACTATATTCTCAACTTAACTAGCTTTGGGTCATGGTTTTTTTTTCGACTGATATGTGTATGCGATCCATTTATTTTTCATCACAAATTATTAATCTTTTTAAAAATTATTCGTTTTGATGCCTTTTTAAGAACAAATCATAGATACCGATTTGTTGGGTTAAATCAACTTCCTCAAACACATATGATACCCAATCTTGAGCTTTTTTGAGTACACCATGCTTCTCAGTTTATCATCCACAATTGCTTTTGATATCTTCAACTTTTTTACGACCTCCTGAACAGTAATGTATTATGCTGCTGCAATCAGGATATACTGCAGTCAAATTGAGTTTTGGACATGTAGAAAATTAAACAAAACATATCCGGATTTACCATAGATGAATAACAGAAAATTATTTAGCTTGTGGGTCAAAGTTAAAGGCATTATTGAGCTTACCTAAATATGTTACTTGTAACTTAATCTTATAAATGTTTTAGGGTACTTTTATGCTTAACCTTGTACTACGATTAGAAGTACAAAAGAAGATTTGGGCATAATGTGCTCATCAATTTAGTCAATTCTAAAAAAACATAATATGCACCCATGTAACTTTACCACCGTTCAAACACTAAAACCGGAGGTTTTGAATGTGGATTTGCATTTTGAGACACTACTGCTGGTTCATATTTAAGACAATTCGAATTTTAAATCAAATGTTATATGAACGAAGCAAAATTTTGCAAAGCAGATATTTAAGTAAGCAAGTGTCTCAAAATCTATGTCTACGAAAAATGAACTACTTGGGTGTGTAGTACAATATGTAGAATTACTTGACCCCATCCCATCCCAAAAAAAAAGCTGCAACAAACTACATAAACGATAGAACTTTAAAATACTTAGAGTACAAATGCTAACATTTTGAACTTATAGTGTAAGATTAGTGTTTTCAAGTTTATTATTATTTTCTTTAAGACATTCGTGTTTGCTCATAACAATATTTGCTTTATTAAATTTACTACATGTCCGATACACTATTTGACCACAGTATCCACATAAAATAAATAAATTCATAAGAACTTCGTTAGTATAATTATTTTCATTTGTTTTAACGGTAAATACTAAATTCAATAATTCGTATTCAGGTGTGCTGTCGAACTGTAAAAACAATTGTAAAATCATTTAAACATCATGAAGTATTTTGGCCACATTGTGAAAAAATCTTTTAAGAAAAAAGTATATTAATATCTTAAACCTTAAGATTTCGATATATGAATGTAATGTTATACATATATTATACATATGTATATCATTATATCATTTGAAAGCATTGGTCTTTAAGATTTTTCGATAAAATATAGGGACTTCCATTTAAAAAAATTGGCATCTAATCGATTGTGAGAACATCAAATATAACAATAATTTGTGTTTATATTGTAGCATTGATTTCTTTATTGGAACAGATCAAATTGGAATTCAGTACGGTTGCCACATTTTAATTTTTTTGTAAATTCACAGTACTAAACTACACAGCTTTAATGAAGACAAGGTTTTTCAGCATAACACTAAGAAATCATTAAATATCTTGAAAACCATTGTAAGTATTAAAACATATGAACAAAAAATGTGCATAAATGTTTGATTATTTCAAAAAAATACTAAGAAACTTAGCATTTTATTTGAAATATCAAAGTTGCCATTACTTTTCAATAGAAGCAGTAACGTTATATTCCTAAAAATATTTTAGATGGATAAAGCAGATCGGCTTATGTAAGTGACCAAATTTTCGAAACGATCGAACGAATCCTTTTCTGTAAATGTCTAATATGCCATTGACTGGGAAACAATCAACTAAAAAATAGATACCTAGTTTATGTACATCACTGTTTTGATGTAAAAATCATTGATTAAAAATTATAAAATATCTCCATTTGTATAAAAATTGGCGCGACATCTTTTCAATATCAAAAACATATATGATTCAAAATTTATTCTTGCTTCAATGTGGTGAAAGACATTATTTGTTCTTTTATATACATGCTCAGTTGGATTCATTTATTTACAGTTGTTTGACAGCATCCGTCAAAGGAATTGAATAGGTTTACGTCCAGTGATCTCGTAGGGTAATGTACAGGTCAATTTCTACCTACTCATATTTGTCCAAAATGACACTAGTTACATTTCATTCAATATGTTGTAGGGCGCTGTTGTGTTAGTACCCCATAATATGAGTCTTTATCAACAAGGCTTCTAGTTTCAAGTCATTGAACAATTCGACATTGTTGAAATGTTGGAAATGACTATATAAAAGATGTTGCGATTGCTTAACACTTGTTGAGAATTCCGCATTAGACCTTATATCAAATCATTTTTCCATTATAGAACCGAAATTGAAATGCATTATAAAAATTAACATAAAACAAAATTAATATTAAAAATAAAAACNATTGTTGGACAAAATCATCTTGAAAATTAACGGTGTTGCCGGTTTGTATGATTTCTAAAGTCGAATATTGACTGATGCAAACATAAATAATGTAAAATGTAAAATCGTGCATGACATCTGGCACCCGTGCATATGACGACCAATATTCTTATTGACCTTGAAATTAAATTCTTATAAGGAAATTGTCGTTTCCACGAAGGTTCGTAATGAAAATACGTAATTTGTAACGTGCATCGGCTTTAGTTTTGCACAGTTCATATTTGCTTAAAATAATGTATTATGTATTACATTATTGTAGAAAGTAATATGTTGAGAAAACTGATTGTAGCACCTAATTCTTACAAATAAGTTATATTAAAAAAAGGATTCTATGTATTAAGTAGGCAATTAAGTAGAACTGCATGTTAATATGTGAAAACAACGTCTGCCTAGTCATTATTAAGAAAGATCCTAGTGAGATAGTGTCATATTTTGAGCAACCTAAGTGAACTAAATCCAAAAGTTTTACTTCATTGAATCAATGTTTTTCGCAATTATATTTTGCATTATAATTTCTGTTTTTTTTTTTAGTTTTGGTCATTTCAATTGAAGCACTGAAAGCTGAAGGATAAATGCCTCTTAATATCTAATATTTATTGGTCAAGAGAAATGGATCTACAAGTAGAGAGTTGAAAACAATCACTTAAACTGAACTGATATAGAAAATCGTCTCTAGCAATCGTCAAAAATAAGCAGTAATAATGGTTTAACTCATTTGCATCATTAGCGTATATATACGCTTAAGTTTCCTACTTACTATCTGTTTAAAATATTTCATACGGAACAAAATAACTAATTTGCAATTTATTTGTTCCTATAATGCTTATATATGACGTTCTTTTAGTTGTAGTCAATTTTCTACTTAAATATATTATAACAAATATTTGGTGATAAAGGCCTTTTTCTCATATTTTCGTATGATGCAAATGGGTTAATAATACTCTGTAAAAAAATCGGTAAAAATTAGAGCTTATTCATTCCAATAACTGTCATCAGTATCTTTCCAGTTAAAGCAACGACCTTCATTTTAATGTAAATGTAAACACTCAGAAATGCTTCCCTTTTTTGTACAAGGTGTTTTAGAAGTTGAGTTACAACTTCAAATCTTTTCTGTTTTTCTCTAAAGGAAGCAACCTTGGAATCCATTTGGCACATACAGCTTGGCTAGAATAACTAGGCACTTGAGAATTTTACGAGCCGCGCAAAGATTAGACAGAGAAAGTATTCGGAATAAAGAGATAGTTGCTCGTTCCTAGCATTAACGAAATTAAAGTATAGTACCGCCAAAAGTATTAACATTAATTGTAATTCCTGAAATAGGTATCATTTTGCTTGAAAAATAGAGATTTTAATGAAAGAATAATATGGCATGTTATTTCTAATACTTTGTTTTTCATTTAATTTTTCATCAAAATGTAACGTTCTAACTGAAATAACACTTCAAAATGTTTTTTGTATTAGTACTTTTGTCTACTACTATAGACCGCAAAGTACTTCGCTCGTCGACGATGAGTACCAAAAAAATGATAATTTTTTAGTACTTAATTTACTTCGGTGGGCGGAGACAAATGTCGATTTTTTAAGTGTCTAATTATTCTTACCAAGCTATACGTATGTTTTAAAAATGTAAATCTACACTAACTGTATTTATTACCTACAATGTGTTACAAATTATTCACAGAAATTAGTATATTACAACAAATTGACTGATCAACTCGTTGAATATGATCATAAGTAATGGATGTTCGAGATACATTTTCTTTGGGTTCACAGTACGTATTCAATAAAGCCGATATACATATAGAAGTCCACTATTTCGCTATCAACAAAATGTGTGACCTACTTTTTACGTTCCTTACATGGCACCGTCTTCAAACAGTTCAAATAGAAATCACTCTTCCAACAGTTTGTTAATAAAGACTGTATCTTATGGAAATCATAAATGGCCAGTTTTATCTGCCAATCTATAATACAAATTGGTTTTAGATTTGAATTTTAGCTCATCCTCGTTACTTCAAGAACTATACGTTGCCCATTTAGTTGTTTGCAAATTCTATGTTCGAAGTATGGCTTTACGATACATTCGATCTCAAAATCTCTTCTTTAAAAAATAGACTGCTGTAAATCTTCACATTTTGAGTTGTTGAACAGTATATACATATTATAAATTTCTTCATTAAAACCAAAAACGCTGGAATTACTCATTACTTCATAGACATTTTTAAGAATTTTTAAGACAAAAACCAATAACATTACTAAGGAACTCTAATTGAATCAATAATGGACAAGCCTAAACCAGAACAATTTAATTGAAATTGAAAATGAAATAATTTGAAGCGATTTTAAGTTTTCAATTTTACTCGCAGTAATTCCATTTCGGTATTAATCACGTATCGGTACGGCTTAAAAGAAGCAGCAGGAATAGAAGTAGCGGCAGCAGCAGCAGCAGTAGTAACAGCAGCAGAAACTGTTCGAAATATCTATAATAAATCTGGATAGGAATAAAGGGAGGCAGGCAGAAAGAAAACGTAATTACGAAGAGATATAATTACAACGGAAAGTTGTACAAAGTTTTGCGCGCTTCTCTCATAATTGATTGTCTTATTAAAGATGAGTTAGCCGGAGCCCGAGTCGCCTTTGTCTAATCCAAGGGGTTTTCCAGGAATATGGAAGTCCGTAGATTGAAAATTAAGCTTAGAGCGAGAAAATGTTATTTCTAAACTTTCGTATGTCGGTTCAATATTGCCGTACAGACAGATATTTAATTATTTTTCCTAGTTTCCCTCTTTCTGAGCAGTGGGAGTAGTTTTTAATGGAAAAATCTAGTTGCAATATCTATGTGTTTAGATAGTCTACGAGTGGGGTTCAGAGAGTTGCCAGGGACGACACGGCCGAGCCTTCGCTGTTTAGTTATTGCGGTACCCATATCCTAATTAGATTATGTTACATCTGCGTCATACTTCGCTTACTACAACCAGGTAATATTAAAAATTTATTGCTTTTTAAATTCTATTTTGCCAATTTCTTGGATTTAAAAATTTTATTGTTTCCTGAGGCAGGAAGTCACCGATGAAAAATGTCAAATTCTTTTGGTCTCTACCAATAATCCACAACCATTCTTTCATTGAACTTTTCATAGATTTTTAAAATGTAATAGATATGGCCTAAAAGTTCGTATAAAAGTGCAATAAAATATTTTACATTTAATCGGTTACAATATTATCTTCATCAAAATGGTTCCTAAATAAGATACAATGACCAAAGAAGAATTCCTAGAAATCTTCCGTTATAAAGGCTTCTCAGCTGTCATATCTATCCTTTTGATGTTCTCTACGTTCCCTAAATGCTGCCACCGAATTTCTCATTTTGGTAAGAAGAAATCACTAGGAGCCAAATCGGGGGTTCAATGACGCTAATCTAATTTTGCGTTAAGAAATCACCCACAAAATTCGTGTAATTAGTTATATTGTCACGATCGTTACTTTCTTTAAAACGGTTTGTCTATATACTTAGGTTAACGATTCAAAAATTTCGAGGCCCTCTTTGTCAAGCTTTTTAAGACATTTGATTTCAATTGTTCTTTAATTAGTGCTAGCCCCACACGAACGATAGATACAAAATGGGCTTCAAGTGCTTATATTTTAAGAACTTATTAATATTTACTTTTTAATTGTTTATACAAACAGTTTCTGCAAAATTTCTACCTGATTCCAAAATATTTGTAACAAAAAGTTTACATCTTCTTAAAACCCCGAGGAACTTTTTGCGCATTCCTTATTTTTTTTTGAAAAACATAATTATTTCAACGCATTCTTAAAAAGTAAAAAAACTACCCCGTGTATTCCTTTTCTCTGATCAAAATTTGATATACCATAATATACATTTCATATGTAGTATTTCCTATTAAGCAATATTATGAGTAAAACTTTCAATTGTACCACTGTTTTAGCATCATTATGTGAAACATTCTTATAACTGTAGAAGTCTTCTGGTGTATTGATATCTGTCACGATGGGGGAGAAGTAAAACGTGAACGAAGATAGGGTCAAAAGAGGACAAAAATTTGGATTCAACGACGCGAATTAAAAATGAATCTGGCCCTGCGGGGGTGGTTCATGCTACATTACATTCGGGGCCGGTCGGTGCATTTTGTTCCAAATCGCAAAAATTCACAGATTTAGCCAATTTACTGTATGGAGCGGCAAAAGGGAAGCAGTCGACCGTACTTTTCGTGATAATATAAAGGAGCTTTTCTTTAGCTAGCTTTCTTCAACTATTATTAATTTCCTCACTAAAAAGGAAAAACTTTTAATTGGAAGAAATTTAATTGTGCAATGTTTTCAAAGAGGTTTCTATATCCCGATATGGTATTTCTGAGGTGTCTTTAAGACGTACAAAATAGAGAGATTTTGTTCTCGGCGTTTCTTTAAAATTAGTACTATGATAGTTTGAGAGTACCTTATGACATAATTACTATCAAAATTTTGTTTAGATGTTGAAAATAGTACTTTTTACAATTGATTCTAATAGTCACTAAATTGTGAAGCACTTCCAATTTATCTCTTTCATCACGTGAAATAACTTGTACTAGTGCCATTTAAAACTGCATCATATAATTCGATCAAGAATAAAAAAATTAAATTAAAAACATTCGAACATCCAAACTGAGTGGACATCACCCTTCCTTCAAACATTCAATTGTCAATTGATATCTTAGCGGTTTAGCAATTATTGAAATTATTGACCCGTTTTGCAACAAGGACCTCTTTAAATGTCACACCAAAATATTATTAGTGTAAGAATTCTAGTATGAACTGTGAGTATTTTTTATGACCACAACAAATGTCATATGTCATTTTTTCCAAAAAGATAGCAATGATTGTCAAGTTAGATGCTTGTCTTTTATCAACTCATTTTTTAGTAGGATTCACTGGCGGGCCATCGAAATTCATACCCGCATGCTCTGATGTCTTAATATTAACGGAAATATTTTTTTTAATAATTATAAAATAACTTAAGTTTAGATATGAGTTTTAAATTCAATTTAACTCTCAACTGCTATCGTTATTTTTCCTTCCGCACCTGCTATCATAGGGTCAATTAAAACCCCACTCAAAATTATGTGTATTAGTATTTGGAGAATTATTGTTCCAATTACCTGTTGAATAAAATTATGCTAAATCAAACTAAACTTTTAAATTGATTGATTATAATAAATTAAATTTATTCATATTAAATATTTTTAAACGTTAAATGAATTTTGGTTGGGAGCAAATTTGACCCCTCGATAGCAGTTGAGGGTTAAATTTCAGCAAGAATCGGTCTGGACTTACTCTAATATATTTTATATTTATTTTTTATAATCTTATTACCAACCTGCAAACAGGTAATTTTAACTTGATTTAAAGTTGTTAATTGCAGTGCAAGTCTTTCGGTATACAAATGTCTATGATATAGAGACTATATTATCAATTTAATGAAGGCGCTCTAAATCTCTAAGAACAAAGAAATTTCGTATTGCAAAATCTGCTGGAAAAGTCCTTGCTACACTTTTTGTGGAAAATAGGAAAAACTCATAGAAGAGTATTACTCAGCACTATTAACGTACCTATACACGACAAAATAGTAAAGAAAAAACGCGAAATGGTCTTCAAAAGGAGTTTGTTTTTATAAAACAACGCATCAACATTTTTTTTGGTAACCTTAGTTGGCTAAGAAAATTTTTTCTAATACTTGAATTAGTTCATTATTAGTTCGTTATTAGTACTGTCGCGAGTACTAAAAGAAATGTTTACACGATTACAGTAATTAAATTTAGTTACTGTCTTTAGCTATTATCCCCGTGTAAATTCACCTTTAGTATTAAATTTTTACTTCTAAAATCTGTAACAGTCAGATCTAATGAAATGACAATATGACAGTTTTGACAACTGTTCCTGACCAATCAGCATGATATTGACTGGTATTAGATAATAGTATTGTTGTCAAATATACATATCGGTACCTCAGAGCAAAAGGGTATTAAGTCCAAAATATAAATTTTATAGGAAAAAAATAAAAATTATTAAAATGATTTAAATTGTATTATGTGGGACTTAATACGTTTTGTGGNAATAAAATTGAAATTGTAACCCTCTTTGGTGATAATGATAGGAATGAAAGGGAGGTATGTAAAATATTGAACACGAGATATCCTAATCGTTTTCCAATTAGTAAAAATAGTCAATAGAATAAACCGTAGATTTAATGAAACTGGAGTCGTAATTATACATGTATTAAAAAATAGAAAGAAAAAAATAGAATAGAAATCAAAACGATAGAGAAATAACAATTTGTAATAATCAATGTTTAAACAAGAATGAAATGATGGCATTTAAACCAAAATTTAGGAAAGTCAAGAACAGAAGATTGGAATTTTGATTGTGAATACAAGAGCATCAAAACAACGACAATTTTTTAAATTGTAATCTATTCAGTGACGAAGCAATATTTACAACGAACGGTATAGTCTCCTCACAAAATTCTTGCTTTGGTCTTATGAAAATCCATATTAGATTATAAACTGCAAAAGACATTATTCCCAAAAAGTAAATGGATGGTGCGGAATAATCAATGACAAGCTTATCGGTCCATGTTTTCTTGAGGGTAATATGAATGCTACAAATTTTTTAGAATTATTAAGAAATGATTTATCGGATGCGATTGACAATCTTTCAATATTTTACAGGAATAAAATGTACTTTCAACTTGATAGATCGTTTATACATAATGTGGGAACTATTCGGGACTGACTAAACACTGACTTTTCCAATCAATGGATCGGGCAGAAGAGGCCATTGATTCTAAAATCACCCAGATCGTCGGATCTGACTACTTAAGATTTCCTTCTTTGAGAACAAAAGTCGCCCAAGATGTAGAGAAAACTTATGTAAAAGACTGAGACACGCCTGTGAACAGATTACTGTTATAAGTCTCAAAAAGGTGATAAACGTTGATAAAAAAAAAAGATATGAAAAATATGTCCAATTAGACTATAATTTGATTGAAACAATACAAATTTAATTATTGTAGTTGATTTTCGTGGATGTGCTGCGTTTTGCTTTTAATTGTTATGATATTCATCGTAATACTTAATAAGTTCATTATTTTTTATTTGTTTTGTTATTTTTTCATATTAATACAGATAAAATCAAATCTAGTCCTTACCTCAGCCCCCCTAGTGAAAAATTAAGGTTATTTTAATTCAAATTTTCTGTTATTATGCTATTTACATACCGGATGAAAGCCTTTTTTAGAGCGAGCTCTGTTTCAAATTTAAAATTTCATTGTTCTGCAACTTGTTTATTAATATACATTTCTTAACAAAATTTGGAGTACAATCATTTTGAATTAATCTAATATCTTAAGTAATACTTTTAAAAAATCCCTAAAGCCCATTTTGGAATTTTGGACATAGTAAGCCTTAGATTTTTATTGAGTATGATAAGAATTTGTCATCAAATAGAGTTTTTGACACAATTACAAATTTAAAAAAAAATCTCGAAAACGTATAAGAAATAAAAAATTCTACAAGATTGTCCCGTTTCCAAATAAGACATTGTAGATAGTGTGTACATTATAATTTTTAATTAGTATTCGACAATGCCTCTGCATACTTTATATTAAATTGCATCAATTGCATGTGATTCTGCTACTTTTTATAGCCGGTCCTAGACATGCACAGTTGAGATCAGGTGACGTCGAAAGGAAACACAAGTAAAGTTTATTCTGTTTTTTTCTAGTTTTTCTAAACTTATTGGATCGGTGAGAAGTTGCACTGTCGTCAATTAAAATTAAGGTTTTATTGAAAGGAACGTGAAAATAAGGAATTTCATTGTTGATAACTAACTCCCTATAATTTTCACTTGTCATGTTTCTAATCAAAAACAATAGGTTCATTAAAACAAATTCCTATCAATTATAGTTCCTTCTCCGAATGGATGAATTTTCTGCAAAGATTGGATACTTTTAAGCACTAGTACTTTAGTTCAATCACGTACACATATTAAAAAGCAAATTTAACAGGTTTTCATTGAATGCAAAAATCAATATCTGAAAAACCCTGTGTGAAAAACGAATTATTATCTCAATATTCAATAAGTACTGGAAAGCATGAAGTCGATAATATTATGATAACGAGTTTCCCTGGGCATTGAAAACTTACATTATTTTAAGCCAACATCGGCTATGCAAAACAAAATTGTTGGACAAAATCATCTTGAAAATTAACGGTGTTGCCGGTTTGTATGATTTCTAAAGTCGAATATTGACTGATGCAAACATAAATAATGTAAAATGTAAAATCGTGCATGACATCTGGCACCCGTGCATATGACGACCAATATTCTTATTGACCTTGAAATTAAATTCTTATAAGGAAATTGTCGTTTCCACGAAGGTTCGTAATGAAAATACGTAATTTGTAACGTGCATCGGCTTTAGTTTTGCACAGTTCATATTTGCTTAAAATAATGTATTATGTATTACATTATTGTAGAAAGTAATATGTTGAGAAAACTGATTGTAGCACCTAATTCTTACAAATAAGTTATATTAAAAAAAGGATTCTATGTATTAAGTAGGCAATTAAGTAGAACTGCATGTTAATATGTGAAAACAACGTCTGCCTAGTCATTATTAAGAAAGATCCTAGTGAGATAGTGTCATATTTTGAGCAACCTAAGTGAACTAAATCCAAAAGTTTTACTTCATTGAATCAATGTTTTTCGCAATTATATTTTGCATTATAATTTCTGTTTTTTTTTTAGTTTTGGTCATTTCAATTGAAGCACTGAAAGCTGAAGGATAAATGCCTCTTAATATCTAATATTTATTGGTCAAGAGAAATGGATCTACAAGTAGAGAGTTGAAAACAATCACTTAAACTGAACTGATATAGAAAATCGTCTCTAGCAATCGTCAAAAATAAGCAGTAATAATGGTTTAACTCATTTGCATCATTAGCGTATATATACGCTTAAGTTTCCTACTTACTATCTGTTTAAAATATTTCATACGGAACAAAATAACTAATTTGCAATTTATTTGTTCCTATAATGCTTATATATGACGTTCTTTTAGTTGTAGTCAATTTTCTACTTAAATATATTATAACAAATATTTGGTGATAAAGGCCTTTTTCTCATATTTTCGTATGATGCAAATGGGTTAATAATACTCTGTAAAAAAATCGGTAAAAATTAGAGCTTATTCATTCCAATAACTGTCATCAGTATCTTTCCAGTTAAAGCAACGACCTTCATTTTAATGTAAATGTAAACACTCAGAAATGCTTCCCTTTTTTGTACAAGGTGTTTTAGAAGTTGAGTTACAACTTCAAATCTTTTCTGTTTTTCTCTAAAGGAAGCAACCTTGGAATCCATTTGGCACATACAGCTTGGCTAGAATAACTAGGCACTTGAGAATTTTACGAGCCGCGCAAAGATTAGACAGAGAAAGTATTCGGAATAAAGAGATAGTTGCTCGTTCCTAGCATTAACGAAATTAAAGTATAGTACCGCCAAAAGTATTAACATTAATTGTAATTCCTGAAATAGGTATCATTTTGCTTGAAAAATAGAGATTTTAATGAAAGAATAATATGGCATGTTATTTCTAATACTTTGTTTTTCATTTAATTTTTCATCAAAATGTAACGTTCTAACTGAAATAACACTTCAAAATGTTTTTTGTATTAGTACTTTTGTCTACTACTATAGACCGCAAAGTACTTCGCTCGTCGACGATGAGTACCAAAAAAATGATAATTTTTTAGTACTTAATTTACTTCGGTGGGCGGAGACAAATGTCGATTTTTTAAGTGTCTAATTATTCTTACCAAGCTATACGTATGTTTTAAAAATGTAAATCTACACTAACTGTATTTATTACCTACAATGTGTTACAAATTATTCACAGAAATTAGTATATTACAACAAATTGACTGATCAACTCGTTGAATATGATCATAAGTAATGGATGTTCGAGATACATTTTCTTTGGGTTCACAGTACGTATTCAATAAAGCCGATATACATATAGAAGTCCACTATTTCGCTATCAACAAAATGTGTGACCTACTTTTTACGTTCCTTACATGGCACCGTCTTCAAACAGTTCAAATAGAAATCACTCTTCCAACAGTTTGTTAATAAAGACTGTATCTTATGGAAATCATAAATGGCCAGTTTTATCTGCCAATCTATAATACAAATTGGTTTTAGATTTGAATTTTAGCTCATCCTCGTTACTTCAAGAACTATACGTTGCCCATTTAGTTGTTTGCAAATTCTATGTTCGAAGTATGGCTTTACGATACATTCGATCTCAAAATCTCTTCTTTAAAAAATAGACTGCTGTAAATCTTCACATTTTGAGTTGTTGAACAGTATATACATATTATAAATTTCTTCATTAAAACCAAAAACGCTGGAATTACTCATTACTTCATAGACATTTTTAAGAATTTTTAAGACAAAAACCAATAACATTACTAAGGAACTCTAATTGAATCAATAATGGACAAGCCTAAACCAGAACAATTTAATTGAAATTGAAAATGAAATAATTTGAAGCGATTTTAAGTTTTCAATTTTACTCGCAGTAATTCCATTTCGGTATTAATCACGTATCGGTACGGCTTAAAAGAAGCAGCAGGAATAGAAGTAGCGGCAGCAGCAGCAGCAGTAGTAACAGCAGCAGAAACTGTTCGAAATATCTATAATAAATCTGGATAGGAATAAAGGGAGGCAGGCAGAAAGAAAACGTAATTACGAAGAGATATAATTACAACGGAAAGTTGTACAAAGTTTTGCGCGCTTCTCTCATAATTGATTGTCTTATTAAAGATGAGTTAGCCGGAGCCCGAGTCGCCTTTGTCTAATCCAAGGGGTTTTCCAGGAATATGGAAGTCCGTAGATTGAAAATTAAGCTTAGAGCGAGAAAATGTTATTTCTAAACTTTCGTATGTCGGTTCAATATTGCCGTACAGACAGATATTTAATTATTTTTCCTAGTTTCCCTCTTTCTGAGCAGTGGGAGTAGTTTTTAATGGAAAAATCTAGTTGCAATATCTATGTGTTTAGATAGTCTACGAGTGGGGTTCAGAGAGTTGCCAGGGACGACACGGCCGAGCCTTCGCTGTTTAGTTATTGCGGTACCCATATCCTAATTAGATTATGTTACATCTGCGTCATACTTCGCTTACTACAACCAGGTAATATTAAAAATTTATTGCTTTTTAAATTCTATTTTGCCAATTTCTTGGATTTAAAAATTTTATTGTTTCCTGAGGCAGGAAGTCACCGATGAAAAATGTCAAATTCTTTTGGTCTCTACCAATAATCCACAACCATTCTTTCATTGAACTTTTCATAGATTTTTAAAATGTAATAGATATGGCCTAAAAGTTCGTATAAAAGTGCAATAAAATATTTTACATTTAATCGGTTACAATATTATCTTCATCAAAATGGTTCCTAAATAAGATACAATGACCAAAGAAGAATTCCTAGAAATCTTCCGTTATAAAGGCTTCTCAGCTGTCATATCTATCCTTTTGATGTTCTCTACGTTCCCTAAATGCTGCCACCGAATTTCTCATTTTGGTAAGAAGAAATCACTAGGAGCCAAATCGGGGGTTCAATGACGCTAATCTAATTTTGCGTTAAGAAATCACCCACAAAATTCGTGTAATTAGTTATATTGTCACGATCGTTACTTTCTTTAAAACGGTTTGTCTATATACTTAGGTTAACGATTCAAAAATTTCGAGGCCCTCTTTGTCAAGCTTTTTAAGACATTTGATTTCAATTGTTCTTTAATTAGTGCTAGCCCCACACGAACGATAGATACNTCAATTAAAATCCCACTTTGCCTTTTTGTTGTGGTTAAAATTGCAAAATCAGCTTTAGGGATTTCTTTTAACTTTAATTTCGGTATCAACATAATTCAAAATAAACTGCTCCACATAAGTTAAGGATATTACTAAAATATGTATTTTTAAAGACTATAATTTATGCCGACCGCTGGTCGGATTTTAATGATTTTTTTTTCAATTGCAGCTCTGTTATGAGTGAATATTCTGCGGTGAGGAGATGCCCAAAAAATAAAACCAACATATTGTACAGGGTGTGTAAATAGTGTCATGTTTTTTCATCAAACTTTAACGTCTTCCATGGCTAATACCAGGTGGCTCAGGCATCCGCAGACCATACAGTGATGTAGCCTGGTCTGTCCTTTGTTTTTTTAATCGTCCATTTATCTTGAGCCCTTCCAGAGAACTTTTTAAGACTCCTTGCATTTTTCCATATGAAATTTATTAAACTGCCGAACAAAATTATCATTGTTTGTATTCACTGAACACATAGTCACCTGTCTAATAATAAAATAATGTAATCCACTGTATAGTTTTCATATGCCTCAGCCACCTGGTATTGTCCACAGAAGACGTTAAAGTTTGATAAAAAACATGCCACTATTTATATGCCTTGTATGCTATAATACGTTGGTTTTATTTTTTGGATGCCTCTTCGCTATAGGAAACCCACCAATAACTGGACTATGATTGAAAAAAAGAATCTAGTCTACTCCGACCAGTGATTGAGAAGATATTCATTGCCAATATATAAAATGCAAAAATTGTTAAAATGTTGAATATCTCTGAAAAGGCTCAAGATAAATGGACGATTAAAAAAACAAAGTACCAAGAGACCAGGATACATCACTGCATGGTCTGTGGATGTCTGAGCTACTTGGTATTAGCCATGGAATACGACAAACTTCGCTGAAAAAACATGACACTATTTACACGCCCTGTACAATATGCTGGTTTTATTTATTGGGCATCTCCTCACCGCAGAATATTCATCTATAACAGAGCTGCAATTGAAAAAAAATCATTAAAATCCGACCAGCGGTTGGCAAGAATTATAATCTTAAAAAAATACATATTTTAGCAATATCCTTAACTTATGTGGAGCAGTTTAGTTATACCTTAAATAAGTTACACAATAATGAAATTTTAAATTTAATGAATAGGTTGTTCCAGGAAAAGCTTTCATCCGGTATGTAAATCACATAACAGAAAATTTAAATTAAATTAGCTTTAAATAAAGTAATTTGTCTTTAGAAAAGCTGAGGTAATGACAAGATTTGATTTTATGTGCTTTAATAAATTAATAAATTAAAAGTACTATAATTTAAATGGCACTAACAATAAGTTAACCTGATTTAGATCAGTTAACGAATTTTAAGGCGTAAATATGCCTTAGAATTTGTTAACTTTCACAACGAACGTGAAAGTCAAATTTGTGTGCCTTTAAATAAATAAAAGTTTAAAAGGTAAAAGAAGTAAAGAAGTATAATCCTAGAAAGTTAAGATACGGAAATGGATAATCAATTAACCTTGTAGAATAAAATTGAAATTGTAACCCTCTTTGGTGATAATGATAGGAATGAAAGGGAGGTATGTAAAATATTGAACACGAGATATCCTAATCGTTTTCCAATTAGTAAAAATAGTCAATAGAATAAACCGTAGATTTAATGAAACTGGAGTCGTAATTATACATGTATTAAAAAATAGAAAGAAAAAAATAGAATAGAAATCAAAACGATAGAGAAATAACAATTTGTAATAATCAATGTTTAAACAAGAATGAAATGATGGCATTTAAACCAAAATTTAGGAAAGTCAAGAACAGAAGATTGGAATTTTGATTGTGAATACAAGAGCATCAAAACAACGACAATTTTTTAAATTGTAATCTATTCAGTGACGAAGCAATATTTACAACGAACGGTATAGTCTCCTCACAAAATTCTTGCTTTGGTCTTATGAAAATCCATATTAGATTATAAACTGCAAAAGACATTATTCCCAAAAAGTAAATGGATGGTGCGGAATAATCAATGACAAGCTTATCGGTCCATGTTTTCTTGAGGGTAATATGAATGCTACAAATTTTTTAGAATTATTAAGAAATGATTTATCGGATGCGATTGACAATCTTTCAATATTTTACAGGAATAAAATGTACTTTCAACTTGATAGATCGTTTATACATAATGTGGGAACTATTCGGGACTGACTAAACACTGACTTTTCCAATCAATGGATCGGGCAGAAGAGGCCATTGATTCTAAAAATCACCCAGATCGTCGGATCTGACTACTTAAGATTTCCTTCTTTGAGAACAAAAGTCGCCCAAGATGTAGAGAAAACTTATGTAAAAGACTGAGACACGCCTGTGAACAGATTACTGTTATAAGTCTCAAAAAAGGTGATAAACGTTGAT
>JABRWK010000035.1:258113-273138 GCA_013372445.1 Hypothenemus hampei | reverse complement strand
TTTACCCAAATATGATTGTCAAACTTCTCTCTCTAATCGGTGTATGAGTTTTTTTTGAATACAACTGTACTGCAAGAAATTCCAAAATAACAAATTTCGAAGCATTCTATTAATGTTTGCGTGAATTATTAAAAAAAACAATAAAACATGTCAAATTTGCCACCCTATATCTCAAAAACTAATCTATTTTCAATATACATATATTCATGTAATATTTTTATCTTAAAGTCTTCTATCAATAGTTCAAATTCTGCTATAAACTGACTCACTCTGTATATAGTAATCTAATTAATAGATCTTCGAAATCTAACCTTTATGAATAACATTTTTTTATAATATATTTTAGATTAATTGAAAATTCCTATGGGAACGTCACTGGAATAATCCTTACGATTCGCGAGGCCAATCAATAACGGTATAATGAAATAAAAGACAGTCGTAGAGGAGAGCGGGGAAGAAATTAGCCAAAATCATTTGCTTTGGCAGCTGCCCGATACCCCAGGGGAAACTTTTTGTTTTGTTTTCCTTCGTTCCGTGGATTAGGAAATATGATTTCAGAGTTGATGAACGATGGAGCAGAATAAAATTAATTTTATTCCAACTCACTTTAATCACACAGTTTTGAAAATACGTACGTAATTGCTTTTTTTGTATTTATTTTTCAATTGTCTTTTTTCTAATTCTAAATAATTTCTAAAGTTTAGTATAATATTCAATTATGGACAGCCAAGTTTGTAATAGTAATCTATTCGAGTAGAATCTTATACAATATTAAAAATACAGCTTCCAGCTCCATCTGTTGAATAAGCCTGAAATTAATATTTTCAGCGTGGAGGCAATAGTTGGCAACAAAACAAATTGCTATTATCCCAATATTTAGCGCACAAATATGTTGTCTATGAACATACTCAAATGTATCTAGCACTATATTTGACATATAAATAATCAAATATTATGTTAGTCAAATTTTCTTTAATCTATTAAAAGAAAAATCACTAGAAGTTTAGCATCCTACCGTAAGATGACACTACTCCTCTAAATTCTTGAACAAATTTGTCTATTCAAACGGCTAAAAATGCTTTACGATAATGTGCAAATAAGCTTAATGTGGTTGGAAATTTTTTTAAAATGATGACCATAAATAACGAAGCTTTAAGAAACTTTAAGAAGTCTCATAAAAGAAGGTCAAGTGGCGTTAAATAGGTTGATCTAGCCGGCCATTCTATAAATTTCTTCTTATCCATTTACCTAAGAATTCATTGTTTTGTTCAGTCCGGCAATAACTATTGCCTGGAAAAACATAAAAAGAAAAATCCATATCTTGTTGAAAATATAATTCATCCTTGTAACTTACGAAATTCCCATCTCTACCAAGTTGATATTTAATTTTAAGGTAAAAATAAGTTTTTCCCAAATATCTGAAAAATGAACAATTTTCAAAAATAAAACTCCAAAATAGAAGAATTACAAACATCTTTAACTGTTGCATTTTCACTCTAAACTGTTTCCTCTGATGCATCTTGGTGTCATTACGAATTGAAAGCACGCAAATATCGAAGAAAAAATTTTGGTCATAGATTTCGTATTTTTCGACAATTAGAGTTTGTTGATTGATATTTTAAAAAACCTGATTTCAAATGTTCTATACAATATTCAGTCATTTTAAACCTCTTATCATTAGAGGTCAAACATCACTAATAAACATCCTGGAAAACTTAAAAACAGCGTCTTTTACTTGATGATAACTATTCCAATTCATATAGCCCAGGTAATTGAAAATTTGTTTATTTTTACAACATCTAGCTAATGGATTTGCGCTTGTAGTCTTAAAACATTTTTGGTAAAATCAAGTGTACTTCTTACCATTAATTAAGTATCTACACTGGGTGGTCAACAAAATCACGCATTAATTTATGGATTGTATTTTTACTATTATACTTTATCAGTAATTTTTTATTCTGTTGTTGACTCCTGTCAAAGAGAATATTTATTATCTGTTTATTATTTATTACTATTCAGGATGTTTCATAATTAAATATCAATATTAAGAGGAGTGATTCTTCAAATTATTTTAAGGAAAACAGTTAATATAAACATGAGTCAAAAAATATTTCCTTTTCGAAATACAGGGTGTTGAAGTTCTAAAAAAAATCAGTATTTTATCATAACATTCATACCACTCCAGATTCTAATTAAATCAAAAATAGGTATTAATTTTTTAATTGTTAAAGATTTATTTCAATGAAAAGTGTAAAATATATTTTAACACTAAATATATGTATGTACTTCATTTTCACGCACAGATAATTGTTATTCTTTATTTTTTTACCGAAATAGAGTTTAAAATGCGAAAAAAGGTCAAGAGGTCTTTTTTGTTACAAAATGAAGCATCATTAATAAAATAATTTTTGTTTTTGAAAAAAGCAATAGCGCACCATTATTTTTTTCACTATATTCAGTCCAAATTCCGTACGAACACCACTGATAAAAAATTTAAGAAATCTGTTACATCCGAAAATGCTACTTGATGATAGAAAGACATACACCGAATTTTATAAAAATACCTGGAGTGTTATAAATGTTATGATAAAATAACGATATTTTCTTAGAACTTTAACACCCTGTACCTCGGAAAAGCAGTATTTCCTGACTCATGTTTATTTTAACTTTTTTCTTAAAATAACCTAAAGAATTGTCTCTTTCAATATTGACAATCAATTATCAAACACCCTGTATAGAATGTTCGATTTTCAAGGAACAATTGCATTTGACAACTCAGGATTTTACTTCGAAAAGGAATATATTTCTTAGTTTTATTAGTTGTCATATTTAATCCTTCTAGCAAGTATGACTTTCACCCTTAAAATCTTAAATCTTAAAATAGCACTACGTAACTTGTCGGAAATAATAAAGAAAAAGAAAATTTATGTGCTACCCACCGCCAACCCTCATGACGTCTCACATAGTATTATATCAATTTTTGTCTTGCATAAATTGAAAAAAAAAATTAAGAGAGAAAAATCTGGGCAACGTGCAGCATTGCAGAAATCACTTTCTTCCAATCCAAAAACCTTTATTTTTTTAAATTCATTTTGCCGTCAGGCAACGCTTAAAGACCCGTTTATAAGCACTTTACTTAAATTAATGATTAAAAAAAATAACGTAAAGTCGTAATAATGTAACTTAATCACTTTATAATTTGAATCAATAACTTTACTTAAATTAATGACTTAAAAAAATTATTTTATGTTATTTTTTTAAGTCATTAATTTAAGTAAAGTGATTGTGAACGAGTTTTACCACAGCTTCAAAAAGATATTAATATTCCAATAAGTTGGAGCTCCTGGTATTAAATCTACAAAACTTCTTCGTGGACCCAAGACACATTGGTTCTCTATATCTTCATCTTATCATCTTAGCAGAGCAATATACAAAAGTTTTTGTAGTAAAATTGTTTTATTGTGTCAGTTTTATATAAAATTATCTAAACCACGTAAAATCTTACGTCAAAATGACAAGATTTTTGGCAGCTTGATAAAGTTAGTAAACTTTTGAATTATAGAAAAATCTTAAGCTTTAATAAATATGCACGTAGAAAAAATGGACCCACCATTGTTTTATCCAGAAGACAGCGTAAAAAAAATAAATTATTTCAACTTGAAGTGTATGTAAAGTCAATTTCTAGAACTGTTCCATATATTATGAAAATGAGCTTCGAAATCTGGAAACTCCCAGGTTTCAAACCACTTCATTGGATCTCAGCAGTGCAAGAAAATCAACAGTGATACAACCTACTACCATTAAATATTTAAACGAGAGAAAATGCCCTATATACGTTCATCATATAAGAAATAATTCCAGCGTCTATAACCATTACAACGCGAAATTAACCCACAAGTCGATAAATAATTATTCAATAAAAAAACCAGTTACAAAAGTGGTTCTCGACAAACTAGAGGAAACCTATTGGGCCACTTGGAAACCTACAAAAGAAATTGGACCAACAAGTGATAATAGTAGGACGAAAAATCGTGTGAAAACAAGAAACGTCGAGTTTAAACCCGTCTTTTTTGAACATAAAGGTAAATAAAATGATCCTTCCAATAACTTGTTTCAAATTAATGATTTTAGGTGAAAAACAGAACAACAATACACCACACGGAGACTCCAATGACAGTGTCGTAAAATACTTCAAAGCGAAACGATTCGATTCAAGCAGTACCACCGAATCAACATTTAAAGTCTTGCCTGAGAAAATTCATGTTTTGAATCAGGAATCTCAAGAAATTCATAAGAAATTTCATTGTCCAGTTATTTTACAAGAAGAAGTCAAAGTTGAAGAGGACACTCTTCATAAATTCATGGAGAATCTAGCTGAAAGTTTGGCAAATGCAAGTCCTGAGAAACCCATGAAGCCTAAAACGAAAAAATCTAAAAAAAACATACAACAGCAGCATGAAGAAATAACAGAAAGTAAAGAAGAACCAATAGATAATACTAATTTGGGAAGCGAAACATTTGTTGACCATAAAGACTCCATAGAAATCACCAAAAAAAACAAGAAAAATCCGGTTCGAAGGAGCACTTTCAAAAACCAAAATGCATTCGGCTGTATAGAAAGAGCGGTTCTTCGGGTGCATACATTAAAGGGGGCACGTATCCTTTGAAATCTTGACTTAAAAAAAGACGAATTAGGAAAAGGAAATTTTAGATTGGGCCCCCCAGGAAGACCCTTGTTCTTAACTAATAGCTCGTTTTCAAATAAAAACGAATATAATTATGAATTCTCAGACGTTAAATAATCTTCTGCATTAACACAACTCAATATTTATTGACTAGTTTAGCATCTGTTTGTTCACCTGTTACAAACGATTCTCCCATAGCGATACATTCTTTTATATACAGGCTGGCTCTTTTCAAACAATGTGCTTCAAATCCATTAATTTTTGGCATGTGAGAGGAAAGTATTCCGTGACGACCTGGAAATAAGCATTGATCAACTTAAGAATGAGCTCATTTTGGGTGAAATTTTTAACCTAATCGAACTATTGATGTCATGTAAGGCAAAAACTGCCCAATATGTGCTGTTTGTTTAACAAACGCGCAATCCACACAATTGGTTTCTCCACTCAAGGCTTTTAGTTGCGCATTCACAAATCTTGATATTGCCAAAGCTGGAGACAAACACACTGTACCATTGTGTCCATATAATTTTATCACTTCGTCTTCACATATCGCTAGTGAATCTTGAATCATTTTATGATGTTGCTTAAAATAAAATAATATTGATGTAATAAAGATGGCAAGATTTGAAAGTGAATCCATACCGGATGGACTTTTTCTGGTCTGCTTTGAGAAATACAAGCGACCAAACAATTTTTTGACAATCCGCCTACGATCGGACATCGTATATTGGATGCATCCTGTCCAGCAATTAAGCCTATGTAATAATTGGCCCTCATGCAACCCACAGAAGCTATTCCTATTATTTTCCTTGGATCATAAACACCAGCCTTCTTATATTCCTTTACAAAAAAATTATGAGGAATGAGTTTAGATTAAATGATACTTTAACAATTACTTCAGACACTAAAGGTACAAAAGCTTCAATGGGAGGCTTGGCAATACAAAATATAACTCTTGGATTAAATTCTATGCAATGCATTGCCATGGTTCGGATATCATCCAGATTTCGTTCGAAGAGATATTTGGAAGTTTCGCTTATTTTTTCACGACATCCTCCAAGAGAGATCACTATATCTGAATTCTTTAAAAAATTGTAAATATTATTTTAACGATATTTTTAAATTCGATTTTATTTCAAATCGATGAACAGTTTAGTTAACACCATTCAACGTTGTACGGTTACAGACCTACTGATAATAAATCCGTACACACTAGTGAAACATGCAGCAATGCATGAAGTGACATCAACAGTAGCAGTGAATTATCTAGACAAAGAAACGTGAAACACGATGAATATATTCTAATAGTATAAAACTTGAAATTCAGTTGATTAATATCAAGAGGAAAGTTTTATAAGTACTTGGAAAAAATTTTCTCTGATAGACAGTTTTCTCTGTTTTAAAGTTTTCTTCAAAAAAAAAATTAAATCTCAAACAAAATTCCATATACCTGTCGAATTTGGCATATCATATTGAAAAGCCATCGGAATGAAGATGGTACATAAATGCTAATTGATGCTGATGCAAAAATCTAAGATCTCGAGTAAAAATGCATAGCCACATGTCTCGAACTATAGTCAAATTGCGATAACTCAAACCATGACTTGCCACAAAAAAACTTCCAGACACCAAGACTTCAAGTTATCGAAGTTCAACTGTATATGGATCACTTTATACTAATCCGTGTAAAGGGACAACTCAAAAAATTCATTTGAATAATTGAAATAATAATAATAATTATTGTGAAACAGCGTGTTTACAATTTATGATGAAATATTTACCAAAATCGAGTGTTTCAAGACTGATAATCCACAAAATGATTTTACTTTCGTTCGAGTGTCAATATGACTCAAATCTTCAGCAACCACACTTACAGCATCACTTGTGTCGTAGAGTCTTAATTCAGAAATTAATGGGCATTGCTTAAGAAGCAAGCCCACATTTCGCCCAATTTTATGGGCACCATCTAGAAAAACATATAATCATTACTAGAGAATATTTAAAATAAATATTTTTCACACAGACCTAAAATTGTTACTGTAAAACTTTGTTTGAATGAGTTTTGGCTTGACGACACGCTAAAGTGTTTCGAATTTATTAAAATATGACCATGTTTTGTGATTGAATTCACTACAAATTTTAGAAACATTATGACAAAATTATTAACAAAAGGTTTTTGACACTAACGGAACGTCACAATTGCATATTATAGGAAGAGTTACAATAGTTTACCAGATTTGCTCCTTGTTCATTCAAACAATATTTCTACCTTAAATCTTTAAAATGTAGGAAATTTAAACCTTAGGTTTTACAAGGGTATGTTACAATATTAGAATAGAAATTCATACAACGATATAACGAGCCTATAAAGTATTGGTTTCTTCCAAAGAGCCAAACAGCATTATTTAAGTTTAATCAAATGACAATTTTGAATAAGTAAGGGCCGTATTAATAGTTGCACCTGTTTGATGACTCAAAGTTAACGACGAAAAAACGCCACATATTCAGTGTCATTCATATTGAATATAAACATATATTTATACAAAAATTAAAAAAACTTTGCATATAAGAAAAAATAAAAATAATANATGAAAACTTTTATTAAGCACAAAACAAAGGAAGATTTCTGAAAATTTGTAGAAATTTGACAGAAAGCCAGTTTCCATAAGAAATCTGCCAGGCTCTTTTCCTTTTGACTTACAACTTGTTTACATAGGGGAGTTGTGATTTGATAGTAAATACATAGTGTTTCTAATTTGTTTCCTCTGTTCATAAAAAAAAACAATGAATGCATGAAAAATAGTGACATTAAAAAAAATTATAATAAAAAATTTAATAGTTGATTCGTAGTTCAATTGTTGCAGCTTTATTAGGGATTTCTATTCAACTGACCTCGTACAGTTTTTTCATTAATGTAATCATTGATTTTAGTAAGAGCTGTTTTTAATTAATACTTACTAAATGGTTGTCTTTAGCTAAAACCTTAATTTGCTTCTTAATATCACAGAAACTGTATTTATGTACCATATTTTGTTACAATTTGAGAGACCATACAACTGAACATATGAAGAATTATTACAAATTCTTGATAACACATTATAAAACTTTTTTTTTTGAACAAAAAATTTTAACAAGAACTTGGCACAGAACTAACTAAAAACTAGGAATTCATATTTTTAGGAAAAGAAAAAAGGCGCGCTGGTCTTAAATGCTAATTATGACAAGACAAACATTGCTACCAACCTTTTTTTTTCTTAAAACAAAAGAAAGGCGATTATACAACCAGCCATACAATATATTCTTGTTTAACAGGTTGTCTTTCATCAAAAAAAGTTTTAATTATAAAAACATTTTTAATTGGGAATTAATATAAAACAAAGAAGTAATCTTATATGAATGATGAAAACAAATTCTAGAGATTTATATTAATCTGGTAAAACTTTTACCGAATGCACAGTTGACAACGACATATAACAGACCATATTCCAACTAAATGATGTTCTCTTATCTATTGACAGGTAGTTTTTATCTTTAACTTGAGGTCTTCGATAGTGATAACGTTAGTAACATAAACCCTTTTAGGAGTCCAACAGAGAGAAATCTAAAAGTGTGAGGTCGGGTGAACGTGAAGGCCACAAAACCTAACCATCATTCCCGATCCATCTTTCTAGGTAAGTGTTTAATTAAGCTTTTATATTTGTTCCAAAACTAACCGCTTAACGGAAACCAAGGGCATTAAATTATCACCTCACATGTATGGTCTAAATGCAAAACCCGCCATCTTCAAATTAGTTACATTTGGAGATGTGTGTGTTATTGCATTCTAAAATAAGATTGCTACATATATTTTAATAGTTTAAGCTTCATATACTATCAAATCTCTTATAAAACTAACTCTAAAATTGGCGGTTCCATGCAAAATCAGTGTAATATGTAAACGATTTTTTACATTTTACTCAAATTCGTTTAATATAGAGATGGCGTGTTTGCATTTAGACCACATATGCATATGTGGGATCATAATTTTAAAAAATCGCCTTGATTTCCGTTAGGCAGTTGTCTAGCTTATTCTGGAACAAACATAAGATCTTAATCACACATCATCATGTTCGGTTTCCAAAAATTTTAAAATATGTACAGAGTTTATTTGATTTAGTAAAAATAGGGCTCAAATAAATGATCATGGAAAATTTACACCTGAACGTTCACACAAAATTCTTAAAAATTTCTAGGTCTCGTAGCGTATGAATTTTCTTGCGCTTGTATATGTAGATTATAAATATTAAATTAAATTAAGCACTCCACATGGTGTAATCCATGACTCATTTGTCCATAAAATATGAAACAAAAAAATTCTATTGTTCTCCAAAAAGCTCAGATCTCACTAATAAAAATTCACTCTACGTATTTCATCACCAGGGTGTAACCCTTGGACTGGCTGTTAGTGGAAGGCATGCCGATGGCCTTGTTTTAATACCCGAATAATTTTTGTTTGGCAGCACGAGTGATAATAGACGTTTGTCGAGTAATTTTTGTTGGGTCTGTATTAAATTCTTCTAATATTTATCTAACAGTCCTTTGTGATTGAATTGGCTACATTTTTCCGTAGAAGTTTTAGGCCTTGATTCGCAAAATGGTTATGGATTTGAACGAAAACGGAAAGATTTGGAAGTCTTCTTCTGTATTTCTCAGCTGCTAACGGTAAATTTCTACTTGGAAATTCATATGTCAAAGGATTGTCTGTTTTTGATTTAAGAAAAAAAAGCATTTTTCAATTTTATGATTATTATAAACCAAAAACTATAGTCAGTTATGACAGCTGCAGTTTTCTTAATCTTCATGGTCTATTGGTAAAAATTTGTAATACAAAATGGAGTAATTTTTAAGTTTTTTGCAAAATGAAAAAAATATTAAATACCAAAAATTATTTGTTGGCGGTTATTATTATAGTAGAGGAAGATCAACTAAATCAAAAAGTGTAACAATTGAACTACGAATCTTAATTTTTTTTAGGAATGTTTTAATTTTTGATAGGTCGATTTTAAAAACATAGAAAACAAGTTAAAAACAAATATTTACTANACATGATTTATAACATTGATAACTTTAATAACTTTATAGCATAGGTCTTTAACGCTTCTTTGCTGCTATCCAGCACAGTTCTTTCAAGCGCCCTCGGTTAATCCTTTCTCATCTGTGGCCTCTTGATTCCCAGTTCTCATGTTATTTTAGGTCTTCATTCTATTTAAAAAATTAAATCATTATTAAATTATTAAATCTCATTTTTCATTTCTCACCTCTAGATATTGTGCCGTGAGGACGAAATGTGTCAACGATGGATGGAACAAACGAGAAATCCAACTCCAATGGTCCTGAAAGAAGATAAACACTCTGAACAGGGAACACTGGTTTCTTGAATCCTGAAAGACATTCCATATAAAACAAGACAACATTGAAGCAAAATTACCTGGTCGTTTTTAGTTGGAAATCAGAACAATGGACTTGTATCCCATGATTTCAAAAACACCGAAAAATTGTAAGATTCCAGACAAATGCAAAAAAAAGACCAGTAGAGGTAATTATGGAGCTACTCGATCCAACTGACACCATTGGCGTAGGTCTTAAAACAATTAATTGTTTTCAGAACTTTCTGAATGCAAACTATTGTTTTGACTTTTATTCGCACTATTTACGAAAATGATTAAGGGCTTACTCATCTCATTGATTATTCTATCTAATTGAGCACTTTGTCCAATTCATAGGTGTAACATTTTGAATCGTCTGCAATAGAAGATCTCTAGTCTAATTTGAAAATAGTATTTTTAGTTACCACCTCATTTTTTACTTGTGCCCAAATCAGTTCTATAGGATTTAATTCGCCATGGTAAAGTGGCAGTCGTGGTACGACTTTGTTTTCTCTTTTTGCTGCCACATATGACGTGTTCTTATGTTGATGGATTAGATGTAGCTATTTAGCACGAACCACGTCCATTTAAAATTCAATGTTTTTCGAACTTAATCATTGCTATATATCCACTTGTCTAGAAGACATGCTGGGAACAGTTTCGATTTTACAGCTATGATATAAGACATTATCCATTGCAATAACAGTCCCGTCAGGTAACTTCTGTAAAAAACCAGAAAACCACTCTTCAAAAACATACGCATTTAGTAGTTCTGCATGATATTTCTCATTTTGTTTTCTTCAAAAATCAATAGTGACCCATCAATAAAACCGTTTTCAAAACCACTATGTAACACTATTAGGCATCTGTCTTTTCCTGAGGAATTTTTTAAACCAGTAGACAATTCTTCAATAAGCGCTTGGCGTTTATTGTTACTATTTTGATCTACCCATACTTTCTCTTTGGTATAGCCTTCATTCATCCAAATAATAAATAAGACGCCCTTCCTGTCTAAATTCTTTGATGGCTTTTAATTAGTTTCTTCTCCGCCGGATGATATCATTAGGGTCTATTAGGATACTTTGTCGATTTCGTTTTAGATATCTACAAAAACATGATATTAAAATAACCTGCAAGTAATAAATTGTCTATTTTTAAACCACTATTAAATGACTTAAACTGCACCCTTTATGTTTCTTAAATGGCAAACGTTTGTTTGAATTGCTATTTGTACCCGCTCCTGGATCCATTTTTATTACGAAACGACAAATCTGAATAATGAAATGAAGCGCTTTTACACTGAATAGTTAAAAAAACAATTTGAATGTATTTTAAAGTAAATTATATCATTGAAAAAAACGAACACTTGAATCAACGATATTTAAACAATAAATAAGGTTAAATAAACGTCAATTTTCGGTTGTACAAGTATTCTGAAAATGAACCAATCAGAACGCGACACTATTGCCAACTGAAATGAAAATCGCTCCTCCTAGTTTTAAAACGCAGTATAATTCCAGACAGAGACAACAATTGTTGTCTCTGATTCCAGATAAGTGTTTACACAGGCTGGATAAATCGCAAACTATAAGAAAATACTGGTATTTCTTTTGCGTCAAAATAGATGGCGCTGAAACGTGTCTTCTGTGGCGATTTAAATCGAAAAGAAGAAGAATTAGTTTGACAGCGCGCATTTTTTTAGAATTTGTTGTTTTGAGTTAATAATTATGTTTAGTTAAAAATGATCAGAGTGATATACGAAATTTAGTTGCGTTGGAATAATTTAATGTTAGAATTTAAATAAATAAACGAATTTTGGTAACATATCCATAATACCATACTTCAATTTAAACTCCTTACAATATAAGTTGGCGTTGACGTTGTTCAGTTTTCTTCGTATGTTGGATAAAAACCGAATCCTTTGGATTAAGAAAAAAGAGAATTTGCATTGCATTTCAACTGGGTGAGAGTCGTAACCTAATTATTTAATTCGTTATATGTATATTTGAAACCTGCAAATTCGATAATATATATTGAGAACTGGCCATGAAAGTTTCAGATTTGGATTTGGTCCAGGACGTGAAAAATATGTATTGTCGACTGGTAAGACCTACTTTTATATATACATAATACATATTATGTATTTATATAGTTTTTTCTTCTTGTTCGGACTAACGTTTTACACTGTTTGCCTTTTACTTCATTCTATAGCTCCATCTTATGAGCGACTATTCTTTTTCCTGTTGACTGATCTAGCATGAGATTTTTAAAACACCTTTTACACGATTAGTACAGTTCTCATAAGTAAACTTCTAGGAGATATTCACTGCACAAATAGAAAACATTTGAGTGTAGGAACCCATGTCCGGAAATGTCTCCCTAAGGCACTATGTCATTATGATGTTTTAAGACAGTTATGTGTTTTATCGCATTTTATTTTAAGTTTTTGTGCATAATATCTACAGTAATTGTTCAAAATGTTGTCCTTGAACTTGAATGTACCTGTTTAAAAGTCGTATAAGATTTCTGTGGACTCGACTGAGAATTTGATAATCGTTTTGAACTATTTCAAATGCCGCAGTAATTCTTGCAATCAGATCTTGCTCTGTTTCCACGGACGTTTCGTAAATCAGAGACTTTACACGCCTCTAGAAAAAGAAATCTAAAGGTGTTATGTACAAAAATTTAAAATAAAATACATTAAAACTCCATGAAACACACAATTGTCTTAAAGCGTCATTAAGCCATAACGCCTTAAGAAGACATTTCCAAACATAGATTCCTATACTCAAATGTTTTCTATTAGTGCACTGAATATCCCCTAGAAGTTTGATCCCATAATTCTGGGACACCCTGTATAAAATTCAGTTTTTATTCAAACAGATAGAAATTCTTTTCAAACTATTTTTTTAAGTTGTATTTGGTATTGTTTTGAAACTAATTGTTTTTTTGTAGATATAAGAGAACGTGTAAAGTTGTATGTGTTTATGACTCAAAAACCTGACTGCAAGAGCCATCTAGGACAAGGTACTGTAGAATTTCAGAAAACTTTGTGAATATACCAAAAGGACAATGTAGCCATTAGGAGATGACACACTCTCTTAAGTTGAGTTACTCTTTTTCACGGTAGTCTACACTTTTAATTTACATTCTTCATTTAATTATGATATAAACTATTTTGATTTTATGCCTCTATGTATGTGTGGTTGCCTATAGAGGCAAATTCTGACCAAGAATTTCTGCGGTGGAAATCTCATTTATCTAGATTTGAAATAATGCTAGAATTTAATATATATATAAAAGCCCGTTCTTATTCAAACGAGTCTGTATTGTTTTGAAACTAATTAATTCTCTTTGTAGATATGAAAGAGCATGTACAACTTGTATGAATTTGTAACCTGAAATCTTGATTGTAACAGCTATCCAAGACAATGCGCTATTGTATTGATTCAAAAAACCTTGTAAATATATGAAGAGGACAATGCAACTATGAGGAGATGAGATACATGCTTAGTTCAGTTACTCTTTTCCATTGTATTTTACACTACTTTCATTTTATACCAATGGATGTATTTATGATTGCATATGGATTATGTGCAAATTGTGACCAAGAGTTTCGGAAGCTACAATCTCATTTATCTAGACGTGGTATGATGCCAGGACTTAGTACATATAAAAATCAGCGCTTATCCAAGCAAATAAGTATTCTCTTCAAACTAATTGTTTTTTTGTAGATATGAGGGAGCATGTACAACTGGTATGAGTTTGTATAATCTTAACTGTAAGGGCCATCCAAGACAAGATTAGAGTTTCAGAAAACCTTGTTAATATATCAAGAGAAGAATGCAACCATTAGAAAGAAATTAGGATGCCAGATAACTTTAATAATACCTTCCAATCATTAACTAAGGGGTTAAATTAAATTGTTACTAGAGTTTCTGACAGAATAGCGTTGGAATTTCTGTTGCATATTGAACAGCATACATTGGTGTGTGATTGATTATTTTCAGCAGAGATTTTCTAAGTTTTGTACAGTTTGGTTCAATTCTTGCCATAAAACGAGACTCAGTCTCTTCTGTATGCCTGGTAGAATATACAAAATTTTGAATAAGGAATCTGCAAATGAAACTTTTTATTAAGAAATGAAATAATGTAGCTGCTGAAGCTATGTCAAAAAAAGATAAGTAATTAACTCTTAATAAGGAATCCTTATATAACAACTAAAAAAATTATTACGATGACAATCAATGTTAAATATAGTATTCTTTAGATGTTTAGCAATTTGTGGGTATAGTCACGCCAGAATTATGTGGCATTATTTTTATCAAGAAATTTACAAGCATCTAAAGAATGCTGTAGTCAATATGGAGTTACTTCTGTTTTATTAGTTGCTGAAATTATTTTATTTAAAAATAATATTGTTACTAAAGTTTTATCATAATAATTTAATTTATAATTTATTGTCAATAGTAGGAACATGACAATTCTTTTTTAAAAGTTATAATATTTTATTTTTCTTTGATATAGCTTCAATAGCTACAATTATTAAAGTCACTAAATATATAAAGTACTGCAAACTAGTATCCATTTGTACCTAGGTATACTTGCCTGTCTTTTTCCATTACTAATATTTTTAAAATATCTGTTGCTTGTAATTTATTGTATTGTGGTACTTTTATACCTAGTGGTTTTAATAATTTGTGACAGTTCCATCTCGATCGCTAGAGCAGCGCCGCTCTCGTCGAAAGCAACTCGATGCGAGATTTCAGGTTCCACTAGACTTCTAAATGAGAGGCATGCTATTGGTCCGTTCAAAGCGCGCCATATACAAAACATATAGGGTAAATGCACCAATTGTCGGCCACCTGTACAATAATATATACATATTTTATAGATATATAATCATCGAGTTGTGTCAAAGTGGCCGACAATCGG
>JABRWK010000035.1:221260-249832 GCA_013372445.1 Hypothenemus hampei | reverse complement strand
ACATAGTGCCTTAGGGAGACATTTCCGGACATGGGTTCCTACACTCAAATGTTTTCTATTTGTGCAGTGAATATCTCCTAGAAGTTTACTTATGAGAACTGTACTAATCGTGTAAAAGGTGTTTTAAAAATCTCATGCTAGATCAGTCAACAGGAAAAAGAATAGTCGCTCATAAGATGGAGCTATAGAATGAAGTAAAAGGCAAACAGTGTAAAACGTTAGTCCGAACAAGAAGAAAAAACTATATAAATACATAATATGTATTATGTATATATAAAAGTAGGTCTTACCAGTCGACAATACATATTTTTCACGTCCTGGACCAAATCCAAATCTGAAACTTTCATGGCCAGTTCTCAATATATATTATCGAATTTGCAGGTTTCAAATATACATATAACGAATTAAATAATTAGGTTACGACTCTCACCCAGTTGAAATGCAATGCAAATTCTCTTTTTTCTTAATCCAAAGGATTCGGTTTTTATCCAACATACGAAGAAAACTGAACAACGTCAACGCCAACTTATATTGTAAGGAGTTTAAATTGAAGTATGGTATTATGGATATGTTACCAAAATTCGTTTATTTATTTAAATTCTAACATTAAATTATTCCAACGCAACTAAATTTCGTATATCACTCTGATCATTTTTAACTAAACATAATTATTAACTCAAAACAACAAATTCTAAAAAAATGCGCGCTGTCAAACTAATTCTTCTTCTTTTCGATTTAAATCGCCACAGAAGACACGTTTCAGCGCCATCTATTTTGACGCAAAAGAAATACCAGTATTTTCTTATAGTTTGCGATTTATCCAGCCTGTGTAAACACTTATCTGGAATCAGAGACAACAATTGTTGTCTCTGTCTGGAATTATACTGCGTTTTAAAACTAGGAGGAGCGATTTTCATTTCAGTTGGCAATAGTGTCGCGTTCTGATTGGTTCATTTTCAGAATACTTGTACAACCGAAAATTGACGTTTATTTAACCTTATTTATTGTTTAAATATCGTTGATTCAAGTGTTCGTTTTTTTCAATGATATAATTTACTTTAAAATACATTCAAATTGTTTTTTTAACTATTCAGTGTAAAAGCGCTTCATTTCATTATTCAGATTTGTCGTTTCGTAATAAAAATGGATCCAGGAGCGGGTACAAATAGCAATTCAAACAAACGTTTGCCATTTAAGAAACATAAAGGGTGCAGTTTAAGTCATTTAATAGTGGTTTAAAAATAGACAATTTATTACTTGCAGGTTATTTTAATATCATGTTTTTGTAGATATCTAAAACGAAATCGACAAAGTATCCTAATAGACCCTAATGATATCATCCGGCGGAGAAGAAACTAATTAAAAGCCATCAAAGAATTTAGACAGGAAGGGCGTCTTATTTATTATTTGGATGAATGAAGGCTATACCAAAGAGAAAGTATGGGTAGATCAAAATAGTAACAATAAACGCCAAGCGCTTATTGAAGAATTGTCTACTGGTTTAAAAAATTCCTCAGGAAAAGACAGATGCCTAATAGTGTTACATAGTGGTTTTGAAAACGGTTTTATTGATGGGTCACTATTGATTTTTGAAGAAAACAAAATGAGAAATATCATGCAGAACTACTAAATGCGTATGTTTTTGAAGAGTGGTTTTCTGGTTTTTTACAGAAGTTACCTGACGGGACTGTTATTGCAATGGATAATGTCTTATATCATAGCTGTAAAATCGAAACTGTTCCCAGCATGTCTTCTAGACAAGTGGATATATAGCAATGATTAAGTTCGAAAAACATTGAATTTTAAATGGACGTGGTTCGTGCTAAATAGCTACATCTAATCCATCAACATAAGAACACGTCATATGTGGCAGCAAAAAGAGAAAACAAAGTCGTACCACGACTGCCACTTTACCATGGCGAATTAAATCCTATAGAACTGATTTGGGCACAAGTAAAAAATGAGGTGGTAACTAAAAATACTATTTTCAAATTAGACTAGAGATCTTCTATTGCAGACGATTCAAAATGTTACACCTATGAATTGGACAAAGTGCTCAATTAGATAGAATAATCAATGAGATGAGTAAGCCCTTAATCATTTTCGTAAATAGTGCGAATAAAAGTCAAAACAATAGTTTGCATTCAGAAAGTTCTGAAAACAATTAATTGTTTTAAGACCTACGCCAATGGTGTCAGTTGGATCGAGTAGCTCCATAATTACCTCTACTGGTCTTTTTTTTGCATTTGTCTGGAATCTTACAATTTTTCGGTGTTTTTGAAATCATGGGATACAAGTCCATTGTTCTGATTTCCAACTAAAAACGACCAGGTAATTTTGCTTCAATGTTGTCTTGTTTTATATGGAATGTCTTTCAGGATTCAAGAAACCAGTGTTCCCTGTTCAGAGTGTTTATCTTCTTTCAGGACCATTGGAGTTGGATTTCTCGTTTGTTCCATCCATCGTTGACACATTTCGTCCTCACGGCACAATATCTAGAGGTGAGAAATGAAAAATGAGATTTAATAATTTAATAATGATTTAATTTTTTAAATAGAATGAAGACCTAAAATAACATGAGAACTGGGAATCAAGAGGCCACAGATGAGAAAGGATTAACCGAGGGCGCTTGAAAGAACTGTGCTGGATAGCAGCAAAGAAGCGTTAAAGACCTATGCTATAAAGTTATTAAAGTTATCAATGTTATAAATCATGCATTATTTTTATTAGAGCATCATTTTATCGTTTATTATAGCAAAAATATAATATTTAATTTGTATGATAAAAACTCGAATTGCTTTTGGACATCTCTACAATGCGAAATGGAAAAACCCTCTTGCAATATCTTAATCGTATCCGGGATAGAGGACGTGTTTCGATATTCGGCCATTTCGAAAATTGTCTATAACTTTTTTATTTCAAAGGATGGTCCAATTCTGTAAACAATTTTTCAAAGAACTGTTTTAAGAGCTATCCACTGGCGTACAAAACTTTTTTCTTTGCTCATTCGTTTGGCCGTATACAAAGACTATATTGTTTTTTTATATGGAAGATACAGTAGGTTAAGAATTAGGAGAACCGTCCTAAATCACGTGCCGACATGTAGCTTGGAGTTTGTTGTTTAAATCTTATAACTCTTCTTCGCATAGAATAAACTTTTCTTCATCACTGAATAGAATTTTATTCTAATTCTCCAAAGTCCACCGTTCTTGTTCTTTTGTTTACGACAAACATTAGCTTTCTTCATACGTTAACAATTGTTTTTCTTTAATCTGAATATTTTGAAATTGATAATTAAAATTGAAAAACGTGTACCTTGTACGTATAAGTGAAGTCCAAGTTCTTTAGCATTCCAGAATGCCGTTATCTCGGACAAAGCAGTTCTTCTTGAATTTTTGCATACTTTTTTCAACTTTCATTGATCTTTGGTACAGACTAATTTTGTACAGTGTATTCTTTTTCCTTTGCTAATAAAATTTACAGTTTTATATTTAATTCCCAAAATTTTTCAATAATATCTATCTGCTATTGTAGATTTGGCTAAATTGAGATTTTTAGATATTTTTCTCATCGAATTGCTTTTATTATATTCTTGAAGAATAAATTTTTGAATTTTTAGCAGAAGTGAAGTCTTTAAATCATGCCTTCAATATTACAATGCACAAACTTTGATAGCTAATGACGTAATTGACGGAAAAACGGAAACGCGAAACATTTTATCGCAACTTTCGCAAATCATTTAAAAATTCGGATTTTATGAACTATTACTTACCATACGATTTGGACTGTAAAATAATATTTTCTATGTTTAAGTGCCGAATTGAGTTTCTTATTGTAATTTATTATAAATAAGATATAAACGTATCGATTAACTTATGTTCATTTAAAAAAATAAAAAGTTTGTCCGGACTTCTGCGTTTATTTATAAAAAAATCTCTAACGTCCGAACATATTGCCGGCGTTGAGGCAAAAGTCTCTGAGTTTATTTTTTATATTTTTTAATTAATGACACCAAACAAGCCAAAAAACACAAAAACCTTTTTTTATCTAACAAACTGAATTAAATTCGTAGCATTAGGTAGAGCTAAAAAAAGAAAAAAAAAGCTATCAAATGAAATTTTGCTGTCAATTATAAAATTAAAATTCATTTATCTCAAAACTATCAATTCGGATTTAGCGGCTCTTGCCTGAACGCCGACGATATATTTATTTGTCTGTGATATATGATGCCTCTTTTCCGTGTTTTTTTTCGAACGAATTTGGAAATATTTATTTACAATGTTTTTGTTCAAGCATATATCCCCGTTATAGGTAAAAGATTCAATGTTTTAAAATGTCTTACAATTAGTAGCATTGAAAAAGCAATTTGCCCAATTCTTGTCTAATACTCATCATAAGAAGGAAGATTCATGACACCATTAGTAGTAAAATTAATACATATGTCATTTCCTTGGGATTAACTGCTAGGCATATACCTGTTTTTAGGGTACTATACATAGATTTGATCAATTCTATCATGAATTAATATAATAAACATGATTCATAATAAATTTGATAAAACATCATATAAGGCTTGGGATTTGTACATAATTTAGTGGCAACAATAAAGTTGGTTTTGAAGTTTTTTGGTCTAGTCAAAAGTAGAATGTAGAATTATTTTTTTATTTTTCAAAGGAGGATGTCTTCGAAGTTAGATCTTTCATTAGAATTGAACAGAGTATTAAGTTCATTGCCATCTGAAAAGTAACAAATATAAAATAAATCCTTTCTATATTTTTATCATTGCCTACTGTTATATTTGCAATGCATAAGCATCTCTCGCCAAGTAGTGGCCCCAAAATCTAATGTTCTTTACTTTCGAAAGAATTAAAACCATCTGACAGCTAAGGAAGGTGGTTGAAAAGCTATGTTTTCTTTTTTCATAAATTGAATAGGAAGGTGTTGATACAAATTTGTCCATATTTACAAGCAAGCTAAACTTCTAAAAAAATGTCGTCTTTATTGAAACTGATGGGAATAATGCCATATGATTAGTTTCATTAAAATCTAAAATATGTATATCGTAAATTGTGAATCCAGTCAGCAGTGAAACATAGTATATTATTACCTGATTAATTTTTAATTACTGAAGTTTCTAGACAGGACTTAGGTCTATCTAATTTACAACGTTATTAATATTGCGGTTTAAGTAGCATTAAAAATCTACTTGCCATCCTACGGGAATCAAGTAGAGTTTTCCCGTGTTAAGAGTAATAATATAGAGATTCTAAGCGGCCATAAGTACTGATGAGTCTTCTAGATCAAGTGAAACTCTAACGATTATTTCATCGAGATATTAATCTATACTTGTTCGCTGTCATCTATTTGTTTAGCACCACCTTTAATTATATCTATACTGTGTTGGCACTTAATGTTCTTACCTGCATCATCAGACACTAAATATTCTTTCTTTATTCTAAAAATACAATTATAAAATCAACACTTATACATATACAGGGATGGGCGAAAGTGCAGAGTAATATTAATATTTTTTTAATCGGTAACTTAAAAAAGAACCGCTTATACACGTGAATTGATTTTGAATTGTACGTATTTTTTGACAATAAAGTGATATGTTTTCCTTCAACTCTTCAGCTGCAACCGTACTCAACTATTTTTTTTTAATGGAAACAAGTACTTTTTATTTCAATATTTGAATTTCACTATGAATTCTAAGTATTTTTCATGTACCATGTTCTATACTTAATCCCAACAGTTGTCGAGTAATTTACAATTGAATATATCATTAACTAAGCTGACACTAACACATAGCAATAGTTAAGGCTTCGAGCATTTACGGGAAAAATCCTCGGACATGTAAATTTACTTTTTTCAATGCGAATGTTTATTGATAATCATCTTTTGTTTTCACCCCACTTTTTTCGCATTTTTTTAAAAGCACCCCCACAATTTAGCGATTCAATATGTTCAAAAATGTTAGTATTAGAAAAAGTATGTTTACGTGTCCAAGGATTTTGTCCGCGAATGCTCGAGACCTTAGTTATTGTTACGTACTACCTTAGTTATTGAAATGTTCAATCGTAAATTTCTCGACAACTGTTAGGATTAGGTATAGAGCATGGTACATGAAAAATACTTAGAATTCACAGTGGAATTCAAAAATTAAAATAAAAAGTACTTGTTTCCATTAAAAAAAATAGTTGAGTACGGTTGCAGCTGAAGGGTTGAAGGAAAACATATCATTTTATTGTCAAAAAATACGTACAATTCAAAAACAATTCACATGCGTAAGCGGTTCTTTTTTAAGTTACCGGTTGAAAAGATATTAATATTATTCCGGACTTTCGCCCATCCCTGTATGCATTCAAATAAATCGCTATATGTATAAACTTAATATTGACTTTTTGTTTAAAAAAAAATAAAATTTTGTTTTAAATATAATCAGGATTTAAAACAATTGATTACGTAAAAAAGTAAAACATTCGATGAATTTTATTAACTTTTGATGAACAGTTTGTTTTACTTTTAATATCATTTGTCAACACTTTATACATTTCTGTTTTATTTTCAGGGGAAAGCTTTATACAAAAGTAAAATAAAGCGATAAAAGATTATAAAATATTTTATTGAGTCAAATAGTGATTGTAAAAACTAAAGTTATTTAAAATTAATAATATATTTTGCAACTTATAGTAAAATGTGCGATAACATCAGACATACAGAAACGTCTCCTCCTTTCTGATAACGACTCAATCTATTGTATATACACAAACGTAGAAAAACTGGGCTGTTCATTTTAACCTTAAAAGGTTTTTATAAATCTATCACAAAGAACATTTAAATATAGTTCATTAAGCCGTTTCTATATGCCCATAAGTCTGTATCACAAATAATAATGTTATAAAGCGCACCTTCTGTGCATCAAATACTCTTAACAAATATCTCACTGAATCATCTATTATTAATCTTATTATTACCATTATTGTATTAAAAAAATCTGTTTTCCCCATTCGGAAGCAGTTTTCTTACAGCAGAACCATTTCAAAGGAAACATTCTCAGTAGTTGAAGAATAAAAAACAAAAAATTAACAAAAACATTTTTGTCTCTTATTTTTTTGTTTTTTCATTTAAATTTAATATTACGTGGTTACATCTAACCAACCTTACCTAACAATAAAATTTTGATTTGATATTGTGTGTATATGTCGATTCAAATCTGGTTCTTTTCTGGTTAATCAATCAATGTTTAAATGAGGAAAAAGTTTGGATCGAATTTACGCGTCTTCAAATTAGTTTTTGTACATTATGTAAAAACTTATATTTTACTTGCAATAGCGAGATCATTTCAACTTCCATTCCATTTTTCACGTCTAATCTCTCACGGAAACGCTACAAGATTATACAAATAATGAAAACTTTACATCAAACGTTTGAAATATAAAAAGTATTAACATTTACATATAGTTTATTATTATGTGTACGAAATGTTCAGAATCAAATAAATTTTTCAACATGGAAAATGGAAGTTGTATAAGAAATAAAAAGAAAACTAAGAAATGATGAGTGGACTTCACAAAATAAAACATATTTGAACCTGAGTAAAATACAATATAACGAAACTTGTAGAAAATATAATTTTTCATGCTTTGTTGGGTCATGTTTACTAAAATTGTCTCTCTGAAGCGAGGGCTAGTAAAACATATAGGTATTCGATTTGATTCAATCAATCATCATATAGATGAAATTTAAACATGAAAAAGACAGGTTTCTTTTCTATTTTATGAAAAAAATGAAATTTTTATTGTTGACATGTTCATAAAATAATCATTATCTTTCCATTCTTTCAATTTACTTATTTCTGAACATCTCATAAAACTACAAAAATTGTAACATCTAAAATAAGAGATCTCCAAGAATAGAACACGGCGAAAGACCCAACCAAATTATGAAAAAAAAACCAGTCTTGTTCATGGAAAAGCCATTTTCTTTTTCCTTTACTCGCCATATTTTACCCTCTGGCCCTTTGAACAATCACAATTTTGAGACGACGCCTAATGTTTATGTTCAATATTTACATTATCTTCTATTTACATATGTGTACTTTTTCATTTATTAATATACGTATGTTTATAAAGGCCCTCCATTACGGCTTTGGTTCTACTATACATAAAATATGTAGTACCTTTGGGTCTTTATTGTACCGATTGACTGGATGTTTTGTTAATTAACTTTTGGTGATCTAACGGTGGAAATTTATTAGTATGAGGTACATTGTTCAAATTTAATCCCGAAGTTTACTGCCACATCTAAAGATGCCCAAACAATTTCAGTTAAACTGAACAGCTTTTAGGTTGTGAAGTTATTTCTGAACGTGTAGCTACAAAGTTTAGACAGGTATTTACGCAGTTACCAAGTCTGCTATTCAACCCTCTTTTACGACGATGTCCCACGAAATTTACTAAGTTTAACGTAAAGTTTTCTCAGTTAGTCACCACACATTAATTATTATAAACATTCATGCCATTTATATATTTTTCCCTTTCATCTAATGGTAGAGCTGCAATCACTCTTCCTCACTGCAACTTGTCAACTTAAAATGGAACTCACAAAACTGGAAAGCAATTGTTGTAGCCCATACACCTTCAGATCACTTAACAGAGCAGTTATACTGAAAGGGCGTTTTATATTTGGCAATCAAGTTCGAGTAACATGTTACAATTTCTCTTTCACAACCAACTCTAATCCTAAATTATATTCTTAAGACTTTGTAGACGTAAAAACCCAATGGGTGGTGTAAACAATTTCGTGAAGGAAAAGGGAATTTGCTTTTCTTAGAGCACAAACAGAAAAATGTTTAAATTGCAACTGAGTTAAAACGTTCTCAACAAAAAGGAAAAGCTTTTCTGAGTAACTTGTTTATTTGTGATGAAAGTTGGAAGCACTTTATTCCAAAAGCAAACCATTAAGCAGTTGAATAAATGCATGAAAAATCGTCAGTTATCAAAAAAGCAAACCGTTCCTTCAACTAGAGATGTTATAATGAGGTTGTGTTCGGATGCAGATGATAATATTTTCACCGATTTTTTGATAGAGCATTAAGAGAGAGTTCTGTGAACTACTGTCTGAAAAATTTGAGCTCGTTCTCTGTAGAAAAAGACATGCACAGCCCTAGCAAAGGTATCATTTTTCTTCATAACATTCTCCCTTACTGCTTAAAAGCATATTAACCAATTTTTATTAAACTCTTTCTCTCTGTAGTTTTAATTTATCCCCATGTGATTTCTATTTGTATGGACACCTGAAAGAAGCTTTGAGAAGGATCAGATTTGTAGATGATGAATCGGTAGATAACGAGTTTGTGCAGAACAGGTTGGTAACATTCTATAAATGAGAATCATGTAGATTTCGCGAATATGGCAGAAGTGTAAGAAAATAGAGCTGCAAAAAACCATGTAACCTTTGTTTAAATAAAAATTATAAATTTCAGTTTAAATTTGAACGTATCTCGCATTTTAATAAAAATCACCGGGACTATTTTTAGCATTTTCCAACATTGTAATGCAAATATCTAGAAAACATTCAGCTATTGTTATTGCAACATTCCTGGTCATTTTTTACTTTTTAAATATACTTCTAACAACTATACAGTTTCAGTTCTACAACACATAATCGTGTTAAATATTTTTTTAAATGAAGTATCCTGTTAATCTTTAAATTGGACACCGCACAAAAACTTTTTATTTTTTTTTAAAGCATTATTAGTATTTATTAGTTTGTTTTTGTACTTTTAACGTACACCACACAGTGAGACGTACCCGTAGAATAACAGATTCGTATTTTAAAGGAAAAAAAATGCTAAATCAAAATGTGGTAATTGACTTTGAAACATTATATTTTAGCTGCCAGCAAATTGTAAGTCAAGGATACACTATATTAAAAAAAAGTACGTTATTGATAAATTGGGTACAGTGCTGTGTGGTTCAGATATCAGGTTATTTGTCAATGAATAAAAAGCGCCTAGAAAAATACTACGCACACCATTTTTTTAGTTTAGAAGTACCTATTATATCACAAAACAAAGATAAAAGATGTATAAAAGAAGTAACGTTAAAAAACCATGTTGACTAAATAAGAGTTTTTTGTAACCAAACTTCTTTTATACCTGAATACAATAAAATATGTAATAAAATTTTGAAAGACACATAGTGTTTTCATTTCATGCCTCAGTGCCTATAACATCTCCTCTTCCTTTTCGTCTTGATTTTGCGCGCACGTAGGAGATTCGGCCCGATTCGCGTTACACACATGCGTCGAACACTCTGTTAAACAACAGTCCATTTCCAAAGTACTGAAGGCGTGTTTTGTTAATTCGGTTACGATCGACTCGCTTGCGAGTGGTACCGTTGACGATGGTGATGAGCGGCGTTCCAGTTCTTCGGATGGTAAATTGAGTGGCCGCATTGTTGATGTTGACGGGTATGGGGGCCGTGCTGGCTCGAGCCCCTCGAGCCCGTTTCACCAACAAAAGACTGACAACTCGCCTGTGTGCTCGCCTGAGGGTCGCCAAGACCTCGCTTTCAACTGAAAAATAATTCAAATTATTAGAACGTTATTTAAATCACATTTCTAAGAAGTAAAAAAAATATCTATCACAATTGATATAAATTTTTATGGATTAATGATACTTATCAGATCAATTTTTGATGTATATGGAATTGTAGACGATAAACCAATATGGTTTCTAGAACACACACATACATAATAGTATTGATTTGATGTCATTCAACATTTTGTCTATCTCGTCATTCACTTACTTATACGAGAGAAAAGAAAAATAAAATAGTAACAATTGGCAAAATGTAACCACTAGTTTTCCCATTGTAGAGACGATTTTTACTTCCCTAGTGCAGTAAGCTACATATTTGTTTTATTTTAGTCGTTACGTCCCAGTCATACACTTCTATTACGTTTATACTGCATGGAACGTTGCAAATCGCACTTTGAATAAATCTGCTGATGAAGTTTACGAATCGCTTGTAAAATGTTATGGCGAACAAAGCTTCATTTTAGGATAGCTCTATATTTTTATTTTAATGCTTTCAAAATTTTGATTTTTATGTCGAATATGAAATACTCGTAGATAATCTCTATGAAAGTTTTTAAAACAATTGCAAACATTGATGAACACTAATAATATACAAACGGGTAGTACGTGATTCATTGACGGAAAATCCACCATCAATAGCAAAATGGCCACAATTTAATACTGTGTATTTGATGGGATCGGACGAAATGATGTCCTAGCAGCTTCTAGAACCGACTGAAACCGACACAGGCGATTGTCCAATTGTTGTTAGCAACAACAATTGGACGAATTGAAACATAAATTGCTGTGAAAGGTCGCCAATAATAATGAATCGATTCAAAGTGATTCTTTTACAATCAAATCTGTAAATGAACAATGATTGATCATATACATATTTATAGTGAAAGCTATTAAACACAAAAATTACTATGACTCGAATGGGAAATCCTCTCACACACAGTGTACTTTACAGTGATCTTCCCTTAAACTTTCACTTATTTAGACTGCTGCAGTACGCGTCTAAAGATAGATATTTCCAAAATTGTTAAGAACTGTGAAAAATAATATTTTCCAAAACATCGTCCTTTTATCGTCAAAATTAAATCGTAGAATACGCACCGATTGATAATACTGTAAACTTTATATTTATGTAGAATTAGCAAAAGAGTACGTTGTTCTATCGGTATAAAGACAAAGTCATTTGAAGATCGCATAACTGACAAAACTGAAACCTCTACTCAAAAAAGATAAATGGGGGCAATCAATTTTTAATTTCTTAGTTTTATTCAAATATTTTAAAGGATGAAATATCATTAATTCCAACCGGATGTGTCGTCACAACCCATAGATTTATGGTGACAAGACTGTGTTTTTTCTTTAAATTACATCAATTATTCAAAGCTAAAGAATTAATAAACAAAAGGAATTTTGTAGATATATTGGTACAAGAGATGCTTCCTGTTTCGAGTATAAATAAGCTTTGCAAATGGGTGTTTCTAACAGAACATCTTCTTAGTTCGGTGAGAAAATAGTAAAAAATTAAATACTAAATAGCTAGATGCTAGTCAACGTGGATTTGGATGCAGAACGCACATACAACTTTTTGATGAACATTTATTGTTACTGTTATAAACGATCCACGACTTTAGAATATATATGTAGATGTAAAGAATTAAAGGATTTGAAGAAAGAAACATTGATTAACATTGGATTAAAGAATTCGACCTCATTTGACAAAGAAAAAGATGCTATCAGTTTTCATCTTTTCAAGATTTGACTCCTTGTAATTTCAATTAATTAAACGGAATTAATTATGCAGAGTTCATTGTACGTATCATACGCTCGAGTAATTTCGAAACCAAAATGGAACTTTTAAGGATATTTAAGAAAAATTTTGAAAAATTATTGTTCTTACCATTATTCCTTTGCAAGTTTATATCGGGTCGTATATAACAGGTAAAAATCTATATTTAACATAAAACTACCCAAACAGGAGTTATTTTCCAACTGCTATACAAATTTTTTAGAACTGTATAATCCAAGGGACTCTAAATTTTTTTCTATTTGTTTGGACGATTTATTTAAAGGTAACGGTAGAATTTACTACTTTTCTTGTTCTGCGCTTGAAATTTTGTTGATATTGTCTGAATATTTTAAGTAAAGGGAAGTTGAAAGCGGCGTTTCGTTTAATGAGGTGCACAGGTACGGACCGGGACGTTTTTTAAAAACTAACAAGGAGAAAAAGAATTAATTAAGGCGCAGCTTTGAAATTTTTTTTTCTATTTAACGTTCAAACCGGTATTGAAATTGGTTTCCCTTTTTTTTCGGGGGGGCCGTCGTAATTAAAAACCGTCAATTAAAATGAAAATTTTCGTTTTGCCTCCGGGTCCTGATGAGACGAAAAGGGAAAAAAATAAAACCGTCAAGAAGCCAGAGCCTGGTGGCGGTGCGCAGTTTTAATACATGCGCGGCAGAGTTTGTTTTGTATCTTTTTTGTCATTATCCGGTGAAAAGTGCTGAAAAACGCGTTCTGCCTACTTCAAATATTTTTCGAGCACTCGAAAATCGCGATATGACTTTGCGCTGAAATGCCCCTTTCTGGATCCCGGCAAAGATTTCTGCTTTTTGTTTATCGTTTTATTTTTTTTTTTTTTGGTGGTTGGTATTGTTTGCTGGCCGTTTACCGACACGGAAATGATTTTTTACTTTCTTTTTTGGCGCAAATGTTAACAATCGTTTTATAGACGTGACAAGTTATTACGTTTTAGACATGGAAGTTGTTTACGTCATTATATTTTTGCTGAAAATAATATTCGAAGTGAACCATTTTAGACAGAAATAACAATCTTTAGGAACCTATAATACATTGGTCAAAAGTGGATAGAGAAGATATTAAATTATTGGAACTTAAACTTGAAAAATCAAGACGGGCGTAACAGTAATGGTGCAAATTTTATTTTGATTGACTCCTTTACATCTCGTTCATATTAGGTGTATTGGTTTATCAATTATAGAAACTTTTATTATCTTCATTTTTGTTCAAGGGCATTTTTTGGATCAATGGCATCTTCGACCAGTTTGTATTTCTAACACATAATATACAATTAAGAATGAGTGGTGACTATGACACCTAAAAACTAGATTTCTTTCGTCATTCAAAAATGTGTTAGTACTTGTATATTAATGATAATTTATCTTCGGCATAAGGAATAATGATATGATAATTAAACTCTCCTTGATGGTATAAGAAGATCCGAGTTTGAAACCAGTGAAATAGCTTCATATACTTCTTTCATTTCAGATCAAAGCGTTTTCCGACAGTTTTCTTTCATGTTGAATTTCGTCACAGCTAAAAAAGCTAAAAAAATTAAAAATTGATTCGTCGCTAGGTATAATATATTTTTTCCACCGTGGTTTTATCTAATGGAGGTGTTGGTGAATATTTCTATGTCGGTAAAAGATTTTTTTAAAGTAACAGCGGTTGTTGGATTGTTAAAGAATTAAATATTTTCTCAACTAATGTTCATCGCATTGCCATGGTCGCATGACTTAATATAATTCCTTCGTTGTGCAATTTTATATTTATTCCAGAGGGGGAAAAGGATTGCTCCAAGTTTCGAGCAATTTGGTTAATTTTTTGGGACGCCTAAGTTGTATTTAGATTTTATAGAATCAGTTCTATGACAATAAATGTCCATACAAATCATATTTTTACAATAACTTGTTTGAGGTNGTTTAAATAAAAATTATAAATTTCAGTTTAAATTTGAACGTATCTCGCATTTTAATAAAAATCACCGGGACTATTTTTAGCATTTTCCAACATTGTAATGCAAATATCTAGAAAAACATTCAGCTATTGTTATTGCAACATTCCTGGTCATTTTTTACTTTTTAAATATACTTCTAACAACTATACAGTTTCAGTTCTACAACACATAATCGTGTTAAATATTTTTTTTAAATGAAGTATCCTGTTAATCTTTAAATTGGACACCGCACAAAAACTTTTTATTTTTTTTTTAAAGCATTATTAGTATTTATTAGTTTGTTTTTGTACTTTTAACGTACACCACACAGTGAGACGTACCCGTAGAATAACAGATTCGTATTTTAAAGGAAAAAAAAATGCTAAATCAAAATGTGGTAATTGACTTTGAAACATTATATTTTAGCTGCCAGCAAATTGTAAGTCAAGGATACACTATATTAAAAAAAAGTACGTTATTGATAAATTGGGTACAGTGCTGTGTGGTTCAGATATCAGGTTATTTGTCAATGAATAAAAAGCGCCTAGAAAAATACTACGCACACCATTTTTTTAGTTTAGAAGTACCTATTATATCACAAAACAAAGATAAAAGATGTATAAAAGAAGTAACGTTAAAAAACCATGTTGACTAAATAAGAGTTTTTTGTAACCAAACTTCTTTTATACCTGAATACAATAAAATATGTAATAAAATTTTGAAAGACACATAGTGTTTTCATTTCATGCCTCAGTGCCTATAACATCTCCTCTTCCTTTTCGTCTTGATTTTGCGCGCACGTAGGAGATTCGGCCCGATTCGCGTTACACACATGCGTCGAACACTCTGTTAAACAACAGTCCATTTCCAAAGTACTGAAGGCGTGTTTTGTTAATTCGGTTACGATCGACTCGCTTGCGAGTGGTACCGTTGACGATGGTGATGAGCGGCGTTCCAGTTCTTCGGATGGTAAATTGAGTGGCCGCATTGTTGATGTTGACGGGTATGGGGGCCGTGCTGGCTCGAGCCCCTCGAGCCCGTTTCACCAACAAAAGACTGACAACTCGCCTGTGTGCTCGCCTGAGGGTCGCCAAGACCTCGCTTTCAACTGAAAAATAATTCAAATTATTAGAACGTTATTTAAATCACATTTCTAAGAAGTAAAAAAAATATCTATCACAATTGATATAAATTTTTATGGATTAATGATACTTATCAGATCAATTTTTGATGTATATGGAATTGTAGACGATAAACCAATATGGTTTCTAGAACACACACATACATAATAGTATTGATTTGATGTCATTCAACATTTTGTCTATCTCGTCATTCACTTACTTATACGAGAGAAAAGAAAAATAAAATAGTAACAATTGGCAAAATGTAACCACTAGTTTTCCCATTGTAGAGACGATTTTTACTTCCCTAGTGCAGTAAGCTACATATTTGTTTTATTTTAGTCGTTACGTCCCAGTCATACACTTCTATTACGTTTATACTGCATGGAACGTTGCAAATCGCACTTTGAATAAATCTGCTGATGAAGTTTACGAATCGCTTGTAAAATGTTATGGCGAACAAAGCTTCATTTTAGGATAGCTCTATATTTTTATTTTAATGCTTTCAAAATTTTGATTTTTATGTCGAATATGAAATACTCGTAGATAATCTCTATGAAAGTTTTTAAAACAATTGCAAACATTGATGAACACTAATAATATACAAACGGGTAGTACGTGATTCATTGACGGAAAATCCACCATCAATAGCAAAATGGCCACAATTTAATACTGTGTATTTGATGGGATCGGACGAAATGATGTCCTAGCAGCTTCTAGAACCGACTGAAACCGACACAGGCGATTGTCCAATTGTTGTTAGCAACAACAATTGGACGAATTGAAACATAAATTGCTGTGAAAGGTCGCCAATAATAATGAATCGATTCAAAGTGATTCTTTTACAATCAAATCTGTAAATGAACAATGATTGATCATATACATATTTATAGTGAAAGCTATTAAACACAAAAATTACTATGACTCGAATGGGAAATCCTCTCACACACAGTGTACTTTACAGTGATCTTCCCTTAAACTTTCACTTATTTAGACTGCTGCAGTACGCGTCTAAAGATAGATATTTCCAAAATTGTTAAGAACTGTGAAAAATAATATTTTCCAAAACATCGTCCTTTTATCGTCAAAATTAAATCGTAGAATACGCACCGATTGATAATACTGTAAACTTTATATTTATGTAGAATTAGCAAAAGAGTACGTTGTTCTATCGGTATAAAGACAAAGTCATTTGAAGATCGCATAACTGACAAAACTGAAACCTCTACTCAAAAAGATAAATGGGGGCAATCAATTTTTAATTTCTTAGTTTTATTCAAATATTTTAAAGGATGAAATATCATTAATTCCAACCGGATGTGTCGTCACAACCCATAGATTTATGGTGACAAGACTGTGTTTTTTCTTTAAATTACATCAATTATTCAAAGCTAAAGAATTAATAAACAAAAGGAATTTTGTAGATATATTGGTACAAGAGATGCTTCCTGTTTCGAGTATAAATAAGCTTTGCAAATGGGTGTTTCTAACAGAACATCTTCTTAGTTCGGTGAGAAAATAGTAAAAAATTAAATACTAAATAGCTAGATGCTAGTCAACGTGGATTTGGATGCAGAACGCACATACAACTTTTTGATGAACATTTATTGTTACTGTTATAAACGATCCACGACTTTAGAATATATATGTAGATGTAAAGAATTAAAGGATTTGAAGAAAGAAACATTGATTAACATTGGATTAAAGAATTCGACCTCATTTGACAAAGAAAAAGATGCTATCAGTTTTCATCTTTTCAAGATTTGACTCCTTGTAATTTCAATTAATTAAACGGAATTAATTATGCAGAGTTCATTGTACGTATCATACGCTCGAGTAATTTCGAAACCAAAATGGAACTTTTAAGGATATTTAAGAAAAATTTTGAAAAATTATTGTTCTTACCATTATTCCTTTGCAAGTTTATATCGGGTCGTATATAACAGGTAAAAATCTATATTTAACATAAAACTACCCAAACAGGAGTTATTTTCCAACTGCTATACAAATTTTTTAGAACTGTATAATCCAAGGGACTCTAAATTTTTTTCTATTTGTTTGGACGATTTATTTAAAGGTAACGGTAGAATTTACTACTTTTCTTGTTCTGCGCTTGAAATTTTGTTGATATTGTCTGAATATTTTAAGTAAAGGGAAGTTGAAAGCGGCGTTTCGTTTAATGAGGTGCACAGGTACGGACCGGGACGTTTTTTAAAAACTAACAAGGAGAAAAAGAATTAATTAAGGCGCAGCTTTGAAATTTTTTTTCTATTTAACGTTCAAACCGGTATTGAAATTGGTTTCCCTTTTTTTTCGGGGGGGCCGTCGTAATTAAAAACCGTCAATTAAAATGAAAATTTTCGTTTTGCCTCCGGGTCCTGATGAGACGAAAAGGGAAAAAAATAAAACCGTCAAGAAGCCAGAGCCTGGTGGCGGTGCGCAGTTTTAATACATGCGCGGCAGAGTTTGTTTTGTATCTTTTTTGTCATTATCCGGTGAAAAGTGCTGAAAAACGCGTTCTGCCTACTTCAAATATTTTTCGAGCACTCGAAAATCGCGATATGACTTTGCGCTGAAATGCCCCTTTCTGGATCCCGGCAAAGATTTCTGCTTTTTGTTTATCGTTTTATTTTTTTTTTTGGTGGTTGGTATTGTTTGCTGGCCGTTTACCGACACGGAAATGATTTTTACTTTCTTTTTTGGCGCAAATGTTAACAATCGTTTTATAGACGTGACAAGTTATTACGTTTTAGACATGGAAGTTGTTTACGTCATTATATTTTTGCTGAAAATAATATTCGAAGTGAACCATTTTAGACAGAAATAACAATCTTTAGGAACCTATAATACATTGGTCAAAAGTGGATAGAGAAGATATTAAATTATTGGAACTTAAACTTGAAAAATCAAGACGGGCGTAACAGTAATGGTGCAAATTTTATTTTGATTGACTCCTTTACATCTCGTTCATATTAGGTGTATTGGTTTATCAATTATAGAAACTTTTATTATCTTCATTTTTGTTCAAGGGCATTTTTTGGATCAATGGCATCTTCGACCAGTTTGTATTTCTAACACATAATATACAATTAAGAATGAGTGGTGACTATGACACCTAAAAACTAGATTTCTTTCGTCATTCAAAAATGTGTTAGTACTTGTATATTAATGATAATTTATCTTCGGCATAAGGAATAATGATATGATAATTAAACTCTCCTTGATGGTATAAGAAGATCCGAGTTTGAAACCAGTGAAATAGCTTCATATACTTCTTTCATTTCAGATCAAAGCGTTTTCCGACAGTTTTCTTTCATGTTGAATTTCGTCACAGCTAAAAAAGCTAAAAAAATTAAAAATTGATTCGTCGCTAGGTATAATATATTTTTTCCACCGTGGTTTTATCTAATGGAGGTGTTGGTGAATATTTCTATGTCGGTAAAAGATTTTTTTAAAGTAACAGCGGTTGTTGGATTGTTAAAGAATTAAATATTTTCTCAACTAATGTTCATCGCATTGCCATGGTCGCATGACTTAATATAATTCCTTCGTTGTGCAATTTTATATTTATTCCAGAGGGGGAAAAGGATTGCTCCAAGTTTCGAGCAATTTGGTTAATTTTTTGGGACGCCTAAGTTGTATTTAGATTTTATAGAATCAGTTCTATGACAATAAATGTCCATACAAATCATATTTTTACAATAACTTGTTTGAGGTTCAGCATTCTCAAATCGATGGGTTTCTAACGTAACTACGTATCTCAAAAACTACTACTTTTCAGGAAAGACTAAAAAAGTTTTATAACAAATTTATGATGTTTTTAATTTTTAGATACGATGTTGCATTTTGTTGAATAATAATAAAACTAATAAATATTTTTATTTGTAACTTCACCAAATTATGAGGTGATTTATGGTAATTATTTTTCCGGTGAAAACTCAAAATGGTCCAAAATCGAGTTACATGGTTGCTTTAGACACCCATTGAAATACAAGAAAGTCACTACTTGGACTCATCGCTTGAAGTGGCGAAGCAGAACAAAGAAAATCTTGTTGAGCGAAAAACACATAGAAAATCGATTTGCATAGGTGAAGGAAAACGTCGATGGAGATTAGAGTAATGTAATTTTCCCTAACGAAGACTTTTTTAGAGGGTATTATCCTGGAAATTCAGAGATTCTCTATCAAATGTTCGGTTCAGCGGATCATGTTTCGCGAGAGGTCTCGAAAAAAAATTAGAATGTTGTACTTTTTGACCTATTCAACCATTTGTTTGTCAATAAACATGAAATGTGGACACTTCACAAGAATAATGACCTTAAATATCGTAGTAGCCAATGAAAAGGAAAATTTTGACATAGTAATACTAGATTGGACGTCGCAATCTCACGGCACGAACTGCATATAAAGTAGCAGTTCGGAAAAAGTTAAATATATTGGAGAAGCTGTAACGATAAATTCGAGGAGTTTGGAGATATTTGCCGTAAGAATATGCGGAAAATCTCATAAAAAACTCTGAAAATGAGTGGTAATCAACGGCATTAAGACTATTAACTGCCAAAGCATTAACATTTTATAACAAACAACACACGAAAACCTTTTAATGGACTACCTCATTCTCTTTGATTACAATTTTTGTGGCTCATTTGACTTTTTTATTTTGGTTATTTTTTGGGCCAAATCTTGTATTTGTGCGTGGTTATTATGGCGATACTAAATTCTTAATAGAAGAACAGTGAAGTCATAATTGCCTGTTAGAATTCAACGTGGACTTTTACCTGTTGCATTTTTTCAAAATCCAAATAGGGTCTTTGCAAATGCGAATGTCTAACGTGCTTGGATCGTTTTCTTGGCGAGACTTCGTAGTGCACTAATTTCGGTGGAGGGCTCACTTTACTTGTCAAAGTTCTCCGACCCGGTTTCACAGCCTCGAGAGGAGGGGAAGTTCTGAATCTCACTGGGGTTGCTCTACTAGTAAACAAATTATGCACCTTAAATAGAAAAAAATACATATAATTTCAAAGAAATCAAGCATTTTCTCTTTTACCTCATCGTCCGAGGACCCGGAATGTTCAATTACATGCCCATCTTCACCGTAACATTTCAAATATGGCGAACAGGAAGATGGCGGGCTCAGATTACCATAATGAGACATATTTTCTTCGTTTTCCGGTCTATACCTTTTAAATTTATTGTATGTGTTTAAAATTGCGCTAAAGGTAATAATGAAAATTATTTCTTACTTGTTGTGATGATCCCCGATTTGAGACCACTTTCTCTTCTCGGGTAAACAAACAGAAGCAGCTCTCAATGGGCCGGGGGTGGCTCTCTCGCATTTTGGATTGCTGTTAATCACTTCCAGTTCCTCTTCGGATGAATGCGGATCGTGGGGATCTGGCGCTGGGCTCTCCATTGAACAGCCCGTGTCGGCAGGTGAAACGCTACACATCCTGTCAGATACTCCTATAAAAAAAGAAAAATTAGAATTTGTAAAATTAGTTAATTTGAGTTTTTCCAATTTATCCAGTTGTAACATACGAATGGAATTACCACATGTATTTTTGATTCGTATCACTCAGTTTACGGCTATGAGTAAACAGAAATTCTAACTTACATATAGGTATATAGTATATGTATGTGGTAGATGATTGAAAGCTTTCCAATCAAAGTTTTTCTGTATGAATAACATGAAAAGTATATCTAAGAAGCAATAGTAATTTTTTGACACCTCGTACTATTATAAATTCAGTGTAAAAATTTTTCCCTTTTTTTTAAGTAGGTAATGATTTTGGGAGGACGCAAACTTATTTAACTAATGATATCCAGATAAACGTGTTACACGTGCGTGATGTACTGACAAAATTAGGATACTAATTTCAGAATCTTTCAAGGCCATATTTAGCATAAATAAAAAAACTAAACCTATATCTAGGGAGACGCAATTATTAGTTTTTTTTTTCTATCTGAAAATTTGAACAAAATTAATTTGGATATACTTAAAATATAAATATAATGAATAGGACCGTGATAAAAAGAATTTTATCATCATAAGGCACTGTGTATGAGCCAATTCTTGGAAGTGATGTTTCAAGGGCGATGGATTAGAAAAAGATTCTCTTAGAGATGAACATATTTTAGATAAATGTAGTCTAGATAAATATTCTCCATAGAGTTAAGTGGCATTTTGATCAACTCAAACTCTTCCATAGAGGATGGTTGCGAAAACTTCCAGATTTTAATGACATAAAATTAGTTAAAACAATATATTAAAAAAATCACGATTTTTATGATATCGTCTTAGGGGACCTACGAATGGAGATTGGAAATCTTGTTGATATTGAATCGATACAAAACATATTACAAGTAGCACTTTGTCTGAAGACACTACTGAAAGATTTCTTACAGTGGAACACACCCAAATTAGATTATAATTTCGAAGTACTATTTGGACATGTCTATCCAAAAGAGTTTCTACAGAGCTACGTAACCGTTGATGAAATGAAGATCTATTCTAGCAAGTTATGAATAAATAAACAAGTCAATTTCGCTCGGAGAAACCGCTCTAAATCTTGGACTTCCTCCTGGGGCGCGTTGTATATAATTTTTATCACCTTGAAGAAGAGAAGGAGATAATCACAGGACAGTATTGTGCTGACTCATAATGGCAGTGCACTGACTCTTTCGTGTTACGTTCCCTATCATATGTACTTATCAAATAGCACTCGTATGTTTTGGAATCGATTAAGTTTTAAATAATAATATAATCACTAATATAGGAGTAATATTTATGAGAAATTTGTTGACATTTGTATTATACTTAAGATGTTCATAAAATCACTTAGGTACTATCGTTTTTATTGCTTTGGAAAATAGAACTGCTATTGTGAATAACAAGTGATGAATGTATTATTTTTTATACGAATACCGATTCGCATCATTAAAATTCGAGATTAAATCAAAGATGGTTTCTGTTTTTTTTTTTGTTTTATATCCATCAAAGATTATTTTTCAAAAGATTTTTTTGATCCTTCTATGACTTCACAGAAGCTAAATGAACGGATGTTGAAATATTAACATTTCAAATAAAAAGGCGTCCATTATACTCATTTGCCGATTGAATATTAGAAGTCAACGTATCGTAACAATACTAAGGTGTGTCTATCTGGCATTGCAATTCTACATGAAGAAGCATAACAAACAAACCAGTATTATTAAGTTAAGATTGCCCGAGAGAGTTGACCTTTCTATGGGAAGAGCTTTTAAACATAATGATTCGATTATTGGTAAATATATACGAGAGTATTTTTTTTTTATTTGATTTATGCGACCGAACGTATTTAAAGTCATGATGATTTCGCTACAAACAACTAGTTTTGCGTGGGTCTACATGGTGTTCTAACAGGCTCGTACACGTAAATCAAATTTCATTGTTTTTTCATTGTACCTGGTTATATGGCTGTGTGAAGCCCACGTCGCTATTTTGCCGGTTTATCGACTTGATTTAGGTTCACGGACACGTTTCTTGACGGTTTCAAGTTCACCTTTTTAAAAATAAACATTACACTTACTATTATAGCCGTACCGTAATTGATTTGATTTAATTAGGTTGTCAGTTTAATTGTAGTTCGTTTTGTGTTAAACAACCAATCAATCATACACAACTCCAACCTAAGGGTGCGTCCATGTTCTATTTTTGTGAATCCAATTAGAGGATTTTCTTACAGGACTAGATTGTTTTTTATTTGAATGAAACAAATTAAAAATACATTCACGGATCGCTTGTTTCTTAAATAGGAGATTCGTTCAACAATGGANAGTTTTTTTTTTACTGTCAGATATATATGACAAATGTGAATTTGCCAGGTATGGTTAATTAGGTGGCTTATGAAAAGCAGCTCGGCACATGCGTGTAACTATACAATTTCAAACTTGAATATATCAGCGAAAAGAAATCATATAATAAAAATCGACAATGCATTTTGAAAAGGAAGAATGGCACTATATAATGCCGCCACCAAAAATTATTTAAAAATATTTGTTTCTCAGATATAAGCTTTTGAAGTCGGCTTAAAACACCATTTTTTCACTACTCAAACTTAAATTTCTCGAAATTCTGACGTGGTACAGCAATTTCGGTGTTATTTTCGAATTCAGCGCACCCGAATACATAAAGTACAGATAGAATAGTACAAAAAGCTTTTTGACTGTAGGCCTGTGTAATCTTATGAAAATTTGTGATTCCCTCTCGACCAAACTTTGATTCATCTCTCCACAAGATGCCTTTTAAAAATAATCAATCTTCGATCTCATTGTATAAAATATCTCTATAAACAACATTTCGACGCAAAGGGTTTTTTTTCTTACAATTGTTAAACTGATGAATAGCTTGGCGAATTAGGGTTTTTTTCATTTTTTAAAACATACAAAACTGTTAATTTAGATGCGTTTAGTTCATTTAAAACCTTCCTAATAATTTTTGTAGAGTTTTCTTTAAACATCTCCAAAATTTCTTCATCTCTTTCGGGAGCATACAATATCTCATTCATTTATTCGATAATAAGCATTGGCTAAAAACTTTAAAAAGTCGCCTGTCTGGAAGTCTTTCATTATACAATCATTGTATCTTTGCAGTATTACCATCCGCTCTTGCACACATAAATACTATGTTTGAATATTGTAGACTTGAAAAGTTTTCTATTTTAGAAAATAAAAATATGTCATTAACACAATTCAATTTTATATTAGGTCTGACGGCTATTAAGTGACGTTTTTATAACGTTTTCTACGACAATTGTGATCTTAATTATAATGACCATAATCAAAAGATTCATAACAACAAAATTACGAACTTATGTAATAATTTTCGAAACATGGATATGACAACTTAATTTATTACAGCATCCAATAAAGTAAAATTCAGACCCCCTTCTACATACACATAATTGAAGGCAAAAATTTCAAACTTCTTTAAAGTCTAAATTAAAAAGCTATAAAAAGTTATTTGTAATTAGTTTTGGGTTCTGTTTTCACCTTAATTGAACTTTTTAAATACAACAATACTTCCCTAGAAATAAGTTAAAAATATTATTGCAAAGATATTCTTAGTCATTTTTTGGCAATACATTATTATGTTAAGAAAAACGAGTGTATTTTGAAAAACAAATAATTGCCAATACCAACAAAATTATATCACTTTGTTTGGTTAAACAAGTTAATTTTTTTGTTAAGTAGAAAATGACTCTTTTGATGTTGAATGTTAACCATTAAGTCATCATATATCTTATTTTTCGACTATGTTCGTTACATGTATGTACAAGGTGATTCCATCCCATCATTGACATGTATGTAATCTAATGATGACATAAGCGACCAACATTCAAAAAATTCATTACAATTTAATATTATAGACCAGTACGTCGTGAATCCGTCAACAGCGCTAGCAATAAATCATGACGTAATTCTATTGTCATTTGACTGAAGTTACAACTAGCCAAAGCCAACCCAAAAGAAAACAATAGCTAAAAATTAAAAGTTCAGTTCGTACTGGAAATAAACAAATTCAAAGTTAAGTTATTTTACTTCAAAAATATTATTTATCGAACAAAAGATTCAAATAATAGCTATTTCCATAAAGGTTCGCGAAAATTTATAACAATTAGAAATTAGAAATTTGCGCATTTGTAATATGAATAACAATCATTGTCACGTAATATGTTTTTCTTATTAGATTTTGGCATAAGAGCAATTTTTTTTTCAAAGCAAAATGAGGTTCGTTCACCTTTTTCTACTACGTTCCATGTAAATTATTAATTGCTTTGGCAACGTTTAGAACACCAGACTCTAATGCCAAACCGAAAAAATCTATTTTTAAAGGTTTATTTCGAAAATCGTAAACACCTGTGTCGTGGTTACGTGCACGTTAACGATTTGCGATTGCCAATTAAAAAATTTGCGTTTGCTCTCTTAATAATGAGTTTCGTAAAACAAGAGTAAAAAAACACATCAATTGCTTACTGTTTGTGGGTCGCGCCAAATTTTTCAATTGCTACCAAGAGTTTTTTTGTTAATTTTAATAGATTCCTGGAATCCATTGATACAATAATGAATTTAACCAACGTATTTCGTCATTAATATAACGAGTTTGTTTTATTAACTTAACGTTCCGTGTCGTTAAATTTATGTTCGATTTCAGTGTTTTTTTTCGGGACGGTACTTCGCAATAGATATCTACCTCATATCTGGCTGCCAATAAGTTCGCAAACGGAAGCTTTCACTAATTCTGCCAAGCAAAAAAGCTAGGTAGTACCTATTGGTTTGGAATAATAAATTAATTAGACAGTTAATTACATATATGTATGTGGAACAGGTATACACATACAAGTAAATAACCAGAAAAGCAAAATATTATGCTACTAAGACCTCTTAATGTTAGATTGATTCACATTATCATCTTGGTTGGCCATAATTGAAATCTCTTATGCATTAAAGTATCAAACGTCATTAAAAATCTACAACGTTGATTGCTTGTAGTATATGTAAGTGGGTTCAATTATTAATAACTAATAATAGGCAATGTTTTTAGTAATATTATTTAAATTCTGGTATTTCGTTATATGAAATATCCTTAGTTCATTCCAGATAAAAGTTTTAAGTTGGGTTTAGATCAGAATCTGGACTGTCGGCAAAATATAAAACTCAATTTTGTTTGGCTCTGGACAGTGACTGGCTAATACAGTTTTGTGTTTTCCATATTAATCCACTGGACTAACTAGTTAAATGATAGAATATCATCGGCATATAGCTTCACCATATTTAAAACGGTGTCCCAAAATCCATAGATTTTTATCCATTTTATTTTTTTTGAAATAAAAAGAACAAACAATTTTAATCATATCACTTGCCTCTTGGACATCGAAACTAGATTCCGTCATCAAACACCACTCAAAAGGATTAGATTCCTATTTCGATATCCAAAAACTCCCAATAAGATTGGAATTTTTGCACAAACAAATTAGAAGAGAAATGAGTCATAACAAAGTTCTTCAAAAAGAAATGAAAATTTAATAATTTTGATGTAAGTTTATTTCTGATGCAAAGGTAACCTCAACGACTAGACAATCAATTATAATAGACTGAATTTCATTTATAATAAAATATGCTTAATATAATATATTAAGGTACAATCACTGTCTGTCCTATCTGCTATGTATAGATTATTCAATTTAGGTGGGACGAATAATGTTACCATGGAGAACCATGGAGTGCTCCATTAGGTTAAAAGATAAACGAAAAACAGTTTTTGGAAAATTCATACATAATTAAAATAAGAAGCGGTCACAATCAAAAATGATATATTGATGATATATTAAAAATCTCAAAAACGAAAAATAATACTGTTTGCAACAGTTCTTTCTAGTGTCTGTCTTTATCGATAAATCTCGTAAATACAACAAAATTGCGATTCTCTACGTAATAAATATGTAAGTGAATCTGAAGGGAATACCATTTTTCTAAACAATAAATAGAATTTCAGATAAAATAATCATTTTAGATAATGTTTTAGAATCTTTCTATGACCCTTCGCGACTTGTAACAATTCTCATTGTTTTTTAAAAAAGTGTTGAACGGACTTTTTAATGATTTTAATAGATAAATATAAAAATATTTCATAACTTAAAAATTGCAATTACAACTTGAAAGTTATGTTTATTTCTTATTGCTTTTTAAATTTTTACTATAAATGTTGAAATAACTTATCTTATACAAGGGATGCATGATAAGTAGTGATATTTAACGACATATTACGTAATTACTTAAAGTAAATAGTGTACAGGGTGGCAATAATTTATCTCAGAGTATGGATAACTTTTTCGTTCGGAAATAGAAAGATTGGGTAAATGGGACAAATTGGGCAATATTTCATGCGTAATCCATTGTAATTTTTAAATTTGACAAACATCATATTTCTGAAATTTGCTGAAAACTGAAAATCGTTTGAACGTTTATTCTTAAAGATCTCAAGATCTATTAAAATTAGAGAAATGAAACAAGTACTCTTTATAGATGTTTTTATGTAGAATTCAATATCATAAACTAAATTATTACGTTAATCCTGATTTTCTAGATATGACATAAACTTACGTTGTTCTAGATGGCAATCGTAATTGGCAATGGATTCATTAAATTTTTTTTCTAATTTAATTGCAATACTTGACTAGCATTATATTTTTGAAATCACTTGAAAATGCTAAAATAAGCTAACTGTAATATGTTTATCAAGTGTGCCATGAAAGAAAAAATTAAGATAAACTACAATAGAAAAAAGTAAGATTAATATCAGCAAAAACCTATATAGAATCGTAGCTCTGTGAAGAAACTATCTACATGTAAAAAAAAATTAGATATCAAGAACAGCTAACAAAAATTAAAATAAAAAACGAAATCAATGACCATAAATAACAACGCTTTTACAGTTGCTTAATTATCCAAATCGTTCGAATTTGCCATTGGTCAGTGGCTTGGACATATAATCTCATTTGAGACACATTTTCCCTTGATACTTTATTTACTGCTTGATGCCCAATTTTAATATTTACGGCTATGACCTTGTTAAATGAACCATGTACCTTCAAATTATTTTCTAGTTTTGAAAACATTATTTTATCTGGCTGCCTTTTTCAAAATATGTATATTAGAGATGGACAACTTTATATCTATAAATATACAGGGTGTTTCCTAAACATGCGGCAAAAATTCAAGGAGTGATTCCTCAGGTGTTTTTATGAAGAAAAGTTCCTATAAACATTTGCCGAAAAATGGGGTAATTTCTACCCTCAACCCCTCCAGTATGGTATACTTCTGATTAAAAGTTTGAAATTCTGAGGTCAGATTCTGATTCAGCATGAAAAGTTTATCCAGTATACCAAATTTTATAATTTCAGTGTGAACGGTTTCGAAAATATTGATGAAAAACCGTATTCCGGGTGCCCCATTTGAAAGGGCCTAGCTCCCTTAGGAAGTATTTTTCGGCAAATGTTTATAGGAACTTTTCTTCATAAAAACACCTGAGGAATCACTCCTTGAATTTTTGCCGCATGTTTAGGAAACACCCTGTATAT